>PVKP010016024.1:0-49142 GCA_004027715.1 Plecturocebus donacophilus | reverse complement strand
TTTTTTTCTTTCTTTTGCTGTTTCTTTCTTTCTCCTTTTCTCTCTTTTTCTAAAATCTCTTCCTCTTTCTTTCTTTCATTCTTTTTATTCTAAAAAAAAAAAAAATACAAAAGATTAATGAAACAAAAACTTTGGTCTTTACAAAGATAAACAAAACTGATAGACCATTTGCTAGGTTGACCAAGAAGAGAAAGATTTAAATGAGCTCAATTAGAAATGATAATGGAGACATTACAGCCAATACCACAGAAATACGAAAGGTACTTTGAGACTACTATCAACACCTCTATGCATATAGAATAGAAAATCTATAGGAAATAGGTAAATTTCTGGAAACACAAAACTCTCCTAGGTTAAATCAGGATGAAATAGAAACCCCAAACAGACCAAAAACAAGCAGTGAAAATTGAATCAGTAATAGAAAAATTGCTAACAAAAACCCCCCAGGGCCAGATAGGTTCACAGCTGAATTCTGCCAGACATTTAAAGAAGAACTGGTTTTAATCTACTGAAACTATTCCAAAAGATTAAGAAAGAGGGACTCCTCCCTAACTCATTCTAAGAAGCCAGCAGCAACCTGATACAAAAACTAGGAAATGACATAACAAAAAAGTAAACTACAGATCAATATCCCTGATGAACATAGATGCAAAGATCCTCAACAAAATACTAGCAAACATAATCTAACAGCATATCAAAAGATAATATACCATAATCAAGTGGGTTTCATCCCAGGGATGCAGTAATGGTTTAACATATGCAAGTCAATAAATGTGACACATCATATAAACAGCATTAAAAACAAAAACTGTATGGGCATTTCAATAAATGCAGAATAAGCATTTGATCAAATCTGGCATCTCTTAATGTTAAAAAAAAAAAAAACAAAGCATAGAAGGGACATACTTCAAAATAATAGAAGCCATATATGACAAACCCACAGCCAACATCATACTGAATGGGGAAATTGAAAACATTCCCTCTGAGAACTGGAACAAGACAAGGATGCTCACTTTTATCACTTCTTTTTAACCTGTTACTGGAAGTCCTAGTCAGAGCGATCAGGCAAGGAAATGAAATAAGGGGCATCCATATTGGAAAAGAGGAAGTCAAACAATCACTGTTTGCTGATGATATGATACCTAGAAAACCCTAAAGATTCTTCTAAAATTTTTAGGTTTTATAAACAATCAGTAAAGTCTCAGGTCACAAAATCAATGTACACAAGTCAATAGCACTCCTATATACCAACAGCAACCAAGATGAGAATAAACTCAGTAATTCAATTTATTTTATAGTAGATGCAAAAAAATGTCTAGGAATGTACTTAACCAAGGAAATGAAAGATGTCTCTTCAAGGAGAACTACAAAACACTGCTGAAAGAAATCATAGATGACACAAACAAATGGAAACGCATTTCATACTCATGGATTGGAAGAATCAATATTGTGAAAATGACCATACTGCCCAAAGAAATCTACAGATTCAATGCAATTCCTATCAAAATACCAATGTCATTTTTCACAGAATTAGAAAAAAACAATTCTAAAATTTACATGAAACCAAAAAAGACCCCAACTAGCCAAAGCAATCCTAAGCAGAAAGAACAATCTGAGACATCATATTATCTGACTTCAAATTATACTACAAGGATATAGTTACCAAAACAGCATGATACTGGTATAAAAGTAGACACATAGACCAGTGGGGACAGAATAGATGACTCTGAAAGCCAAATACTTATGATCAAATGATCTTTAACAAAGCATACAAAAACATAAATTAGAGAAAGGGCATCCTATTTAATAAATGGCGCTGGAAAAACTGGGTAGTCACGTATAGAAGAATGAAACTGGACCCCTATCTCTCACCTGATACAAAAATCAACTCAGGATGGATCAAATACTCAAATCAAAGACCTGAAACCATACAAATTCTAGGGGTGGAAAAAAAAACTAGAAAAAATCTTCTGGACATTGGCCTAGGCAAACAATTTTTGACTAAGAGTAAATGCAACAAAAATAAAAATAAATAGACCTAATTAAACTAAAAAGTTTCTGCACAGCAAAAGAAATTATTATCAGAGAAAACAGACCACCCACAGAATGGGAGAAAGTATTTGCAAACTATGCATCTAACAAAGGACTAATATTCAGAATCTACAAGGAACTCAAACAAATCAGTAAGGAAAAAGACAAGCAATATAATCAAAAAGTAGGCAAATGACATGAATAGACGGTTCTCAAAACAAGATACAAATGACTAACACACATGAAAAAATGTACAACATGATGAATCAGGGAAATGCGAATTAAAAGCACAATGAGATATCACCTTACCCCTGCAAGAATGGCCATTATTAAAAAGTCAAAAAACAATAGATGTTGGCATGGAAGTGGTGTAAAGGGAATGCTTATACACTGCTGATGGGAATGTAAATTAATGCAACCTCTATGGAAAAATAGTGTGATTTCTTAAAGAACTAAAAGTAGATCTACCATTTGATACAGCAATTCCACTACTGGGTGTCTACGCAAAGGAAAATAAATCATTATTTCAAAGACACCTGCACATGGATGTTTATTGCAGCACAGTTAACAATTGCAAAGATATGGAACTAACCTAAGTGGCCTCTGACCAATGAGTGGATAAAGAAAATGTGATATACATATACATACACCATGGAATAGCACTCAGTCATAAAAAAAGAATGAAATAATGTCTTTTGCAGCAATTTGGATGGAGCTGGAGGCCATTATTCTAAGCAAAATAATTAAGGAATGAAAACTAAAAAATGTATATTCTCATTTATAAGTGGGAGCTAAGCTATGGGTACACGAAGGCATACAGAATGGTATAATGGACTTTGGAGACTCCAAAGGGTGAGGGTAAGAGGGGGGCAAAGGATCAAAAACTAAATATTGAGTACAATGTAAGCTACTTGGGTGACAGATTCACTAAAATCTGAGACTTTGCCACTATATTATTCATTCGTGTAACCAAAAACCAAATGTACTCTAAAAGTTATTGAAATTTAAAAAAATGAACAGGAAATAAAGTACATTCTAACAGAAAAAGGTAAAATTGAATTCTTTTCTCATGGCCTATACAAAAATTAAATCTACATGAATTAAGAACCTACTGGCAGTAACACTTTAAATTCTTAGTAGAAACTATGAGGTGAATATCTTTTAGACATAGGGATAGGAAAACAATTATTCAATAAGATACAAAAAAATTGACAATAAAAGATTGCTATATTTAATATTTTAAAATTATGAATATCTTAAAAATTAAAAATCTTTTTTAAAAGTGTCAGAAGTTACAAACTTGTTGAAGGTATTCACAATTCACGTTGTAAAAGAATTAAATCAAGAATATATAAAATACATCTTAAAAACAATATGGGTGCAAACAACCCAAAGGAAAACCTAGGCAACAGATATGAAAAGGCATTTTACAGAGAAAATACATATCACCAACGAGCAGAGGAAGAGATGTCCACATCACTGCTGATCAAGGAAATGCAAATGGAGACTGGAATGAAAAACAGTACATACACATTTTAGATACATTCAATTGAAAAAATATATGTTTAAGGTATCTGTCAAAATCAAATGTTGGAGAGGATACAGATTAGCAGGATTATTTTTGCAATGCTGATCAGAGTAAAAAGTAATACAACCATTTTAGGATAGTTTGGTATTACTTTATAAATTCAAAAGTCACATTCTCTTTGACTCAGCAATTCTCTTCTTGGGTATACGTGCAAGAGAAACTATGCTTGTACAAAAGGTGAGAAGTACAAGAATAATTTATCAACATATCAGAATAGCAATAACCTAGAAATAACACTTTCATATCAGGAGAATAAAGAAATAGCACATTATATAGCATACGAAGTAAATTAAATACAGTGAAAGGCAATGATATGATGAATCTTAGCAATATAATGTTATGTGGAAAAGTAAGTCTCACGAGATTAATACAGTAATGCTCTTAATATAAAATTAAAAACTAAGCATTCTTTTTAAGAAAGCATGTGAAAGAAATTAATCTCTTTAGAAAGGCAAACACTGGACTGGAGTTAGTGTAATGGGTGTCCTTGGTGTAGTCAGGCAGGAGGATGGGATCAATGGTGGTCGTATTTCGAGATATAGCTTTCATACTTAGTTGTGGGTCCTGACTTTGCTTTAGGTGGCAGGTTCTGGGTGTGTTTTACATTATAAAAAATAATTAACAAACTAAATAAGTGAGCGGTGCACAGATCAGTAGTGAGACTGTCATGTCTAAAAGAGGTCTCAGTAAAAAATAAGTAAAAATTTAAAAATATATCTTCTATTTATATCTTTGTTTGAAAATCATATCATAAAAATTATTGCCTGGCACACTATTAATTGGAAATTAAAAGATACTTGGTTTTCTGTTTTGATGGGAGATCATTTAGAGCTGTAGGGTCTTCTCATTTAGAGAAGAGAGCAGTTTACCAGCTATGCAACCTTACAGCACACTTCCTGTAAATATAAGGAGGCTTATAATAACCACTTCATTGAAATTTTTTGTTTTCAAATTAACAGTGTGATGCTGAGAAAGTACACAATAAATTTTGGTAACTTAAACATAGATAACTTGGAGTATCCATGTACCAGAACACACTATTTAATTCTCACAATCCTATTTCTTAACTTTGGTTTATGTGCCCCCATGTATTTTGGTCATACAGATAAAGAAATGCTACTATTAATGTTAGTGTCTTTGCATGTTTGGATGACTGAAAAAAATGATGAGTGACCAATAATATTTTTCATATACATAGTTGCTAACTTATAGGAGTGATAGTCTCAGTAGACACAGGAGTTTGTGATAGTATCAGTAGATAATAGAGGAGTTTTGTGCATTTCTGCTGTTAGAAAAAAGACTAAAGGCAAATGCACTAGCAGTTAATCTGAGAATGAATGCTCTTGTTGAGTAAATTAGTGTATCTTCAGAGTGCCACAGGGATAAAACCCCTTTATGTATTTGCTAATCTTTATAGAAAGTGAGCAATGTTGATTGTTTTTGAATATTCTTCCATTATATTTTTAATCCATTTAAATAGATCTTATAACTGACATCCTAAGGTGTGCATTTTGTCTTATTTCTTTTTTTTCCCCCTCTTTTTACAGCCTTGTGAACAAGGACGCCGGATGAAGCGAATCCATGCTGTGGCTAACATCGGCACCGCACTCAAGTTCCTTGAAGGAAGAAAGGTAAGAGAGAAACAAAAACAAAACATTTAAGAAAAAAGGTATGGGCATACTTATGTGTTCAGTATTCGCTGTGGGGTCAAAACACTGCATGTAATCTATACAGCATAGATATACAATATTATTGTACTATAAAATAATCTTAGATTTATGGAAAAGTTGCAAAAAAAAAAGAGATTTCATTTCTACCATTCATTTCAGCTTTCAGCATTAAGAACTTACATAACCATAGTACAATTATCAAAGTAAGGAAATTAAAATTGGGATGATGGTATTAACTAAAGCATAGACATTAGTCCAAGTTCATTAATGCTCCCTCTATTGTCTGTGTTTGACCCAGGATCCACTCTAGTGTCACACCTTGCATTAATTATGTCTTCCATTCTATGACAGGTCTTCATTCTTTCCTTGTCTTTCATGACCTTGACACTTTTGATAACTGCTGGTCAGTTATTTTGCATAATGTCTCTCAGTTTTATTTTGCATGATGTTTTCTCATGATTAGGTTGAGTTTATACATTTTTGGAAAAAATCCCAAAGAAGTGTTGTTCTATTCTTCTCAGTGCATCGTATTAGTAAATACAGGATGCTGATATGTCTTATTACTGGCGACCTTAACTTTGAATACTTGGTAATGTGGTGTCTGCCATGTTTTCCTGTGGTAAAGTCACTATTTTTCCCTTTATAGTTGGGGAATAACTTGGAAGAGATTATTGAGATTATGCTAATTTTCTGCTTTTCCTCAAACTTTTGCTCACTGATTTTAGTATTCATTGCCTTTAATAATTATTTCAGTGCTGCTTGTCTAATGGTGATTTTTTATTTTCCTCATTCCTTCTATATTTATTAATTGAAATTGGTCTGTAAGAAAAAGATGTCCTCCCCCACAATTTTCTTATTTATTCAATTATTTATTTCAGTATAGACACATGTATATTTATTTTGTTCTATAGTTAAAATTCATCATTATAATAATTATTATTACTTTGTCACTTAAATTGTTCTAGCTTTGACCACTACAAGCTCCTTCAGGCTGGCTCCTGAACCTTTTTGACATTGACTCATAATTTTTCAAACAGTTTTTTATTTGCTAAAACTATAAATATTCCAGGTTTATCTTATATTTTCCCTTCCCCAATCCTGGAATCAACCACTTCTCTAAAGAGGCTTTGTTCCTTTTAATGATGAGTGGCATTTAGGCACCAAGATCTCAATGCCACATATCTCATTGTTACTGGGGCATCATTGCTCCTAGCCCCTCTCAGCAAATAGATTAGAAAATGTGTATGTTTATTAACATATATATATATGCGCACACACACGTATCTGTGCTCCTCTCTCTCTCTCTGTCTGTCTCTGTCTCCGTGTGTGTGCTCATGTATATATACATATGCATATATAGCTTCTCATGTGTGTGTGTATGTGTATAAAACATTAGTTCAAACTAATACCTCTGATTTGAGTTAAACACTGCAAGTTTTACTCTAGCCATATGTTCTTATTTGTTCCTGCTTTCTCTGATAATGAGAAGCTTTATTCTCATCTATAACGTATTTACTTATTTTTTCAACCCTAGTGTATTTGTCCATTCTCACATTGTTATAAAGAAATACCCAAAACTGGGTAATTTATAAAGACATTAGGTTTAATCAGCTCATCGTCCTGCAGGCTTCTCAGGAAGCATAGTTCCAGCATCAGTTTCTGGGGAGGCCTCAGGAAGCTTACAGTCATGGTGGAAGGTGAAGGAGGACCAGGCACGTCACAAGGCCAGAGCAGGGGCAAGAGAACAAGTGGAGAGGTGCTGTACACTTTTACACAACCAGATCTTACAAGAACTCATTCACTACTGTGTGAAGAGTACCAAGATGGATGGTGCTAAACTATTCATAAGAAATCTGCCCTCATGATCCAATCGCTTCCCACAGGGTTCACCTTTAACATTGGGGATCACATTTCAATATGAGATTTGAGTGGGGACATATCTACAAACTGTATCACCTGGTATACACACCTGGTATGTCACTAACCCATGTCCTTGAGAAGCAGATTTACAAACCAGAGAACAGGATTTGTGTATAGTTCTTTGTGTCTTTAGCATTAGAGTATCCAGTCAGAAGACTATTTTTGAAATGTGCTTAGGTTAGTTCTGTTCTTCCCATTCTCTTCAGTGGGATTATGTCATCATTTGTCATTGTGTTGTATTTTGTGCCCCACCCCCATCCTGGTCAGTTTTATTTATTTCGAAGTGTGGGACATCACTATGGTTTTAAGATAATGAATGTTATACTTAAAGAAGTCAAATCCGTGCCTCTAAATCCTACTGCTCCATTCTCATTCCCTGCCTTTAACTGCATTTCCCACCTTTAGGTAACCAGTCTCTCTAGTTTCTGACATAGATTTTGCATTTTTTCCACAAATAAGATGTGTTTTCATATATTCTCTTCTTTGTTACATGAAGGATAGCATACCACAGATGTATTTGAATTTTTCACTTACCAATCCTGGAAATCACCCCACATCAGTTCACAGTGATTTCTCTACTCATTTTTACACTTATAGTGTCCCATTGCCTAGATGTGCCACAGGAGGGCACATCTATGTGCAATGGGGCACTATAACTGAGTAGTTATTCAATTACTCTGTTATGAATGGGAATTGGGTTGTTTCTAGTGTTTTTTAAACACAAACAGTGATGCAGTTAATAATTACGTACATAAGTGCTTCCATATAATTGGAGGTGTATCTTGTAGGTAAATTTCTAGAAGTGTGGTCGCTAAGTCAAAAGGTAAATGCACATGTAATTTTGGAGATATTGCCATATTTCCCTCCAAAAGGGTGGTGCCAATCCTCTTACATTTAGCCTTTTGTAATTTATGGGAATTTAGGAAGTCTGTGCTTGGTAATACCAAAACTAGTTTTATAAATGGAGAGCCAGATACTTCTGAAAAATAGACCCATTCAGTTATTTCCTTCTCAGTTTATATCCACTGAATTAATTCAGTTACTTTACAAATGTATAATTGATGACTTTTTATAAGACAGAAACTCTAGAAAACATAAATTTAAGGAAAACTTAGATCTAGCTTTTAAATAGTTTACTTTATTGATAAGTTGGGAATGCAGTAATCAGCATACATTTCAGTCAGTTGTGCAAACTTCATGCCCAAGAAAGATTTCAGGCATTAGTATTGTGTGGAAAACCATTTTAGCTACTTATGCAATATCAGGAAGTGTTTCCAGATCACACTAATCTCATTCTTATTGAAGGGTTTCTCTTCTATCTGCTGAATGAAGCCTTGTTAAACAGGATAGTTAGGGTTTTTCAGGACTAGGCACAGTGGCTCACACCTATAATACCAACACTTTGGGAGGGCAGGCAGGTGAATGGCTTGAGCCCCAGAGTTTGAGACCAGCCTGGGCAACATGGTGAGACCTTGTCTCTAAAAAAAACAAAACAAAAATTGGCCAAAAATTGGCTGAGGAGGGAGGATCTCTTGAGCCTGGGAGGTTGAGGCTACAGTGAGCTGTGATTGCACCACTGCACTCCAGCCTGAGCGACAGAGCGAGACTCTGTCTCTAAAAAAAATAAATAAATGAAAAATAAAGATAGAGATTTACAGGCCACCCATTCTCCCGTTTCAGCTGTATGGTAACAGTCATACTTTATTCTGAGTTCTATTGATTGGCTGGAATGCAAAAGCAAAATTCCTCTTATTAACTTGTAAGCCTTGGAGAAAACTTTAGCAGCGTAACCTATGAAAGGCATTGTTTATAAAGACTTGTTTTTTCAATGTCCATTTTCACAGAACAGCCCAAAGTTACTTTTTTAAAAAAGTTTAAATATATTTTCTAAGCTCAGAAAGTAGTGTCTTGAGTCTCAGAACAAAATGAAAGAATTTCTCATTTATCCCCACAAATCTCTTAATCTTTTTAAAGTCACCCTCTCTCCACATCCCCCTGAAACATGGTTTTTGGCCACACTCTCTTGCACTTCTGTATCCCATGGCCTCACAAATTGTTTGGCTGTGGGAAGTAATGAGTTTTTGAAGGTGTTTTGGTGCCCTCCCACTTATTATTTTAGCTTTCTTCTTCACAAGTTAAGACTTATGTCTCAATCATATTTTTAGAAATTTGTCTTTGATCTTTGTACTGACTTTGTCTTCCATTTGGAATTTTTTTCTTTTATAACAGGACATTTATTTAGTCCTTATATTCTTATTTAGCTTGACTTAAGGAATAATGAAAGTATTTCTCATTTTACTGGGGAAACCCTAACAATGTCTTTAGCTTTTCTCTTATTTGCAGGGCTATTGAAAATACATATGTAAGAATCTGATAAGAAATGTGTAACTGGGACCCTGGTGAACAGATCTATCACCACTTTCCACAAGTTTCTTTCTCCAGTGAGGTGTCAGGTAGATCATTCAGAACAGTAAAGCAGGGAGACAACCACTCACCACCATAGTGCAGTCAGGGACAGAAATTCAGATTCCTGTGAAGTCTGGAAAGGTGATGTGAAGGAATGCAGTGAGTTCCAGGCTAACTATGGTAACAGGAGAACTGAGTGGTCCTGCATCACGTCTGGAAGAAGGGAGCAAATAGTTCCAACCAGAGTAACCTCAGTGAACTGCAAGAACCACGATCCCAGGTTTTCTAATATATCAGGAAAAGCCAGTCATCTGGACTCTTATTAAAATGTGATTAAAGTTTAAAATCCTTTAAATTATGTATTAAATAAGGTAAGCAGTTGACTACTCACATTATTGTTGAGAATTAGGTCCTGATACCTCATTGTAGAAAGGAACTTACTGAGAGTTTTTTGAAATTTATTTCCAAATAATTCAAACTTTATTTTTTTTGAGACAGTTTTGCTTTGTCGCCCAGTCTGGAGTGTAGAGGCATGAACTCAGCTCACTGCAACCTCCACCTCCCAGGTTCAAGCAATTCTGCTGCCTTAGACTCCTGAGTAGCTGGGACTACAGGCGCACACCACCAAGCCTAGCAATTTTTTGTATTTTTAGTAGCGACGGAGTTTCACCACATTGGCCAGACTGGTCTGAAACTCCTGACATCAAGCTATCTGCCCACCTAGGCCTCCCAAAGTGCTGGGATTACAGGCATGAGCTACCGCATCTGGCCTCAAATTTTTTTTTAAACAGTTGTGACCTGCATATTAGTCCACTTTGGCTACCATAACAGAATATCACAGACTGGGTGGTTTAAACTACAGAAATTGATTTTGTCACGGTTTTGGAGGCACAAAATCCAAGATCAAGGTGGCTCAGGGTTGTTTTCCAGGAAAGCTTCTCTTCCTGGCTTGTAGACATTTCTCTTGTGTCCTTGCTTCACATTTTCTATATGTGAGTGTGGAGAGAAAGATCAATCTTTTGTGTCTCTCCATCTTTTTTGGTATTCATTATTATTTTTATATTTTAAGTTCTGGGATACATGTGCAGAACGTGCAGCTTTGTTACATAGGTATACACATGCCATGGTGCTTTGCTGCATCCATCAACCTGTCATCTACATTAGATATTTCTCCTAAAGCTATCCCTCCCCTAGTCCCCCACTCCCTAACAGACCCCAGGGTGTGATGTTCTTCTCCCTGTGTCCATGTATTCTCATTGTTCAACTCCCATTTATGAATGAGAACATGAGGTGTTTGGTTTTCTGTTCCTGTGTTAGTTTGCTGAGAATGATGGCTTCATCCATGTCCCTGCAAAGAACATGAACTCATCCTTTATTGTGGCTGCATAGTATTCCATGGTGTATATGTGCTACATTTTCTTTATCCAGTCTATGATTGACGGGTATTTGGGTTGGTTCCAAGTTTTTGCTGTTGTGAATAGTGCTACAGCAAACATATGTGTGCATGTGTCTTTCTAGTAGAATGATTTATAATCCTTTGGGTATATACCCAGTAATGGGATTGCTGGGTCAAATGGTGTTTCTGTTTCTAGATCCTTGAGGAATCGCAACAGCATCTTCCACAATGGTTGAACTAATTTACATCCCCACCAACAGTATAAAAGCACTCCTATTTCTCTACATCTTCTCCAGCATCTGTCATTTATTTCCTGACTTTTTCATGATTGCCATTCCAACTGGCATGAGATGGTATCTCACTGTGGTTTTGATTTTCATTTCTTTAATGACCAGGGATGATGAGCATTTTTTCATATGTTTGTTGGCTGCATAAACATCTTCTTTTGAGAAGTGTCTATTCATATCCTTTGCCCACTTTTTGATGGAGTTGTTTATTTTTTTCTTATAAATTTTGTTTAAGTTCCTTGTAGATTCTGGATATTAGCCCTTTGTCAGATGAATAGATTGCAATTTTTTTCTCCCATTCTGTAGGTTGCCTGTTCACTCTGATGATAGTTTCTCTTCATCTTTTTTGAGAACACTAATCTCCTTGGGCCCAGCATGGTGGCTCACTCCTGTAATCCCAGCACTTTGGGAGGCCAAGGCCCCTGGATTGCTTGAGATCAGGAGTTTGAGACCAGCCTGGCAAACATGGCGAAACCCCATCTCAACTAAAAATACAAAATTTGCCAGGTGTGGTGTCACATGCCTGTAGTCCCAGCTACTCAGGAGGCTGAGGCAGGAGAATTGCTTGAACCTGGGAGGTAGAGGTTGCAGTGAGCCGACTGCAACTCCCTCCTGGGTGACAAAGACTAGTCTCAAAAAAAAAAAAAAAGTGGGGGAGAATACAGATCTTATTGGATTAGGGCCCCATGCTTATGAACTCATTTAATTTCAATTATCTCTTTAAAGACCCATTCTCCAAATGCAGTCACCTTGGGAGTTATGTTTAAAAATGTAAATTTTGGAGGGACACAAATCATAACTCATTCTATATAAGCCTCTGTCTTATAAACTCTGACTTCTCCAGATTACATGGGCCAGGCACAATGGTCTAGTCCAGAATTCTCAAGCGCTCATGTGCATCAGAATCACCTGAAGGTTTGAACACACTTTCCAGAGCCTCACTTCCTTAGTATCTGGTTTAATTGGTCCAAGGTAAAGTCTCAGATTCGACATTCCTAACAAGTTTCCAGGTGATGTGCTTGTTGCTACTCTGGGATTCACACTTTGAGAACCTCTGGCTCAGCATCCTTCTGCCCTGGCTTTACCTGTCAATATGTCCCCATTTTCTTTCTGGCTTCTGGAAATTCTTCAGTCTGTTTGGATGTCTCTGTATTGGCCATCCTACCCTCCTAGGCTATTAAGAGTGTACTGTAAGTTCAATAGGATTTTGCAAGAGATGAGAGGTTAAATAAACAGACAAACCAACCTGTGCTCCCTAACTCATTGTGAGACACATATTAGGGCAAGTAATCACGAAACATATTTTTCTTTGCAAGTTAGGCAAAAGATCCTTTAGTTTCTGTAATAAATCAAATATATTAACAATGTACAATTCCAAGTACAATTGGAACTGGGTTGGGGTAGGATATTCAAATTATATTCAATAGCATTTTTTAAAAAATGATACCCAAGGAAAAGGAAGCAATCTGTCCCCTATGAAATGCATTAATCTTGTGGTTATTAGGATATATTATAAATTTTTGGTGTATGTATGTTAAAATGGATGTGGAGAAAATTCTGGAGAAGTGGTACAATGAAGCTTTCAAAATGATCCTAGAGATCATAGTAGATTCTTTCATAAAAAGTTAAAAAAATACTGGTGCTCTTTATTTTCCACAAACATATATTAAATGTCTTATATGGCTCGATTCAAAACAAGTAGATGTGCAAGTTTATAATCTATGCCAGTTCTCAATTTTTATTTTCTGTCATTGAACCTGATGAATGAACTTCACCAGTGAGACAAAAATCCCATAGGCATACCTCAAATCATTTACAATGATTTTTGTGCTAGCTTTTACTTCACCCCTGTGATATAAAACAAGTAAATTTAAACTTTCAGGAGTAAGGTATTTGTTAAATGATTTTGCATCTGACAAAAGTTTTTAAGTAAAAAATGTACAAATACCTGAGCTTTTTATTAATAACACACTTCATGAAATCTTGGCTGGGAATTATTGAGCTAGAGGTCTGAGGAGTGCTTTATATTATTTTTCCTAATTTGTTTAGGAATTATAAAAAGGGTGTTTTTAATGGTAGTCTATAGAAATTGAATGAGATAGACTTAAACATGTAAGTCCATTTTGTTGGGACTAAGCAAATAAGTTTGTATTAGCTGGGAAAACATTAACATGAATAATTGGGGACAATTGTACATAGATTGATGTCTCTCCTGAATGCTTTCTATGTCATTGCCCAAAAGCAGGGAACTGAATGCTAATAGACTCCATTTTGCTATTTCTTGCCTTTCCCTGGTTTTTCTTTAAAATGTATTACCACAGTTAGATTCTAAACTGGCTACCTACCTCTTTATTCCCTTTGAACAAATAACGCTGATTTTGAAAGATGATTTATGTATATCTGTTATCTTCTCCCTTTGTTTTTCATGTCAGTCCATGCACAGAGGATCACCGGTTAGTACAAAGTTTAGAATTCTTAACTCCTGATTTTTATAGATAAAAGAGAACATAAGTTTCATGCTATTTGGTAACAAACTTCAAAGTAAGTGCATTTTCTTAAACTTCTCATTCCAGTTTATTTTAAGCTCCAGTCAACCTCTAAGTATTAAAGAATAACACTTTTTTTCTGTTTGGCATTTTTGTTGGTAATTCCCTGCATGTTATATTTTTTCAATTTTAAACAAAAGAAGTTTCTGAAATCCATTTTACAGTTTTTACTTTGTACACCTAACAAATCCCCCTGAAATTTTCTCTGAAACCATATGCTTGTTTGTTTCAATGCCTCACTCTGCTTACTCCTGTGTACCATTACCTAGGCATGATCAGATCTTATTGATGTCTACTAAAGGCCTAATTGTTATGTAATTAAATGAGTTCTCATATTCTAGTACATTACTAGTACAATTTCTCTTTTTTTAAACAGATTAAATTAGTCAACATTAACTCCACTGATATAGCTGATGGGCGACCCTCAATAGTTCTTGGATTGATGTGGACCATTATTCTATATTTCCAGGTATTGTGCTACAGTTCCTTTTTGAGTTGGTGCAGTGTCTCGGAGAGAGATTGTGGTGGACATTTTAATAATGATCTCATTTGTCATATATTTGGGGTTGATCCTTAACATAGCAGAAATGTACCTTTCACACATTCATTGTTTCTTTGGTAGCAGACTTTTCTCTTTTCTTGCAAAGCTGTTTCACATGGAAACTTACACCCCAAAGAACTCCAGCAGAGGTGCCCAAACTGAAAAGTCAGCATCTCACAATGGAGATGAAATACTGGTGCAGAAGGAGTTCAGGAAAATTTTATGTTTTCTTTGGAAGGGAGCAGTCCTAAGCTCCTTTTAGACATGAAGGGAAGAAACGAAGTTACCATTCTATCCAGAATAATTGTTCTAACCATTAGGTTAGATTTTAGTTGATTAATTCATTCATGTAATCTACAAATATGTATTACTGTGTGTAAGATACAGCTAGGGGAGCAATGGGAAGTGCAAAGAGGAGTAAGTTATCAATCATGCCCGTTAAGAGCTTGCATTTTGTCAGGGGTGTCAAAGGAGTTAACATAACTCATTTGTAGCTGGAAAAGTAAACTATCTGGGGAAATAACAACAAAGATAATGCTTATATTTCTGCTGGCTGTTAACTCATAAACAGATTGAAGAGTTGACCAGCAACCTGCCCCAGCTCCAGTCTTTGTCCAGCAGTGCATCCTCCGTGGACAGCTTAGTTAGCTCTGAGACTCCCAGCCCTCCAACTAAACGGAAGGTGACCACCAAGATCCAAGGAAATGCTAAGAAGGCTTTATTAAAGTGGGTTCAGTACACGGCTGGGAAGTAAGTATCAAGAGTTTGTCTAAATTTGAAACCATTAAATAACTTGTGTTATGAATGTATTTCCAATTGCACCTTCTAATGATTGAAAAATGTGAAGAGATATTTGAATGAATGGCTTTGCCTTAGCACTTGTTTCATTCTTTCCTTGAATTGGGATATAAAAACAAATCACCACTAATACTCTAGAAAAATGCTCTTATAAAATTATTTTTTCTTCATTCATATGATTAGGCCTGATTAATTAAACTGATTACTCCTAAACTTTGATGAGTAGCATGAGGGCTAATTCTATTTAGGTCATTGTTTAGAGTTTCTGCTCCTATTGAATGATCTTTACACAAATAAATTCAAAGTTTAAACTTGGTTATCTCTTCATGAGAGATAGTTGTATTCTATTTAAGAACAATGTGAACTAAAGTATCAATTCTGAAACAATTATGTTTGTTTTTAATGTTCCAAAATTTTCTAGCAATTTTATTTAGAAAATTTTTTCCCTTTGGTCTCATTTTTTTATCTAGAGTGTAGATTTTTTGTTAACTAGCTTTATGAACTGAGAATTTGCATCTAGGTTTCAGCTTTCCTCTAAGCATAATAAATTTACATGTGTACACATTTATATGATAATAGTGGATAGAAAATGACTACTCTCAGCCAGGCATAGTGCCTCACACCTATAATCCCAGCACTTTGGGAGGCTGAGGTGGGAAGATCGCTTCAATTCAGGAGTTTGAGACCAGCCTGGCCAATATGGTGAAACCCATCTCTACTAAAAATACAAAAATTAGCTGAGCGTGGTGGTGCACGCCTGTAATCACAGCTACTCTGGAGACTGAGCCACTAGAATCACTTGAACCTGGGAGGCAGAGGTTGCAGTGAGCCGAGATCAAGATTGCACCATTGCACTCCAGCCTGGGTGGCAGAGCTAGACTCCCTCTCAAAAAAAAAAAGAAAAAGAAAAAGAAAAAAGAAAAGAAGAAAAGGAAAAAGAGAAAAGAAGAGAAAATTAGTGCTCTCGAAAGGTATTTTCTCATAGCAATTTCAAGGGAGTTTTCGGTTGATTATACAAGTATTTTGTGGTCTGATGTGGTCAGGGATAAGTCCCTTCATGTAGAGAGTATGCTCTTTTTGATTTTCCTAAACAACATGTACAATTACTCACTTTATATCTTGTTTTGCATGCTTAAATCTAATCTGAATGTGACTCTCTACTTCTGGAAAATAGTTGTAAACAAGTACTTATTATAAAATATTGAGGTGCTAAACATACGGAGTGCTATTTTTAAGGTGTTTGAAGAGCAAAAATAAAAAAAGAAAAAGAAACAAAAAAGAAGTAATTAGTGTTACTAATTTATGTTGTTTTGTTTAGCTTTTAAAATGTGTTGCTAGTTTTTCTAATTTGGGGTATGTTTTCACTATTCAAGTTGTAGTCAAATACATTTCTGAAAAAAAGCTTCGTAGCTCTTTAGAATTTGTCATAGAAATGAAATAGAAAACCCTTTCCACATTGCTCGTACGCTGTTTAATTGCATCCACAGTGGCATTGCTAATCTCTATTTCAACTTAACTGGATAGGGAGAAGACTGGTGACTACATGCTGATGTGTCACGATGCTATTGCAATTAAACTTTGTAATAATGTCAAGGTGATATTCCATGGTCCATTGCTTCACACAGCGTTAAATTAACCAAAAACAAATTGATTTTTATTTTAATAAAACTGTAGCTTCAGATTTAATGCTGTTGGAGTTATCCAGCATTTAATTTAGTTTCATGCATGCTATGTTGGGTTTCAAAGATGTGCAAGAGTCTGGTGACAGCTCAAAGTCATTGCTACAACTTATGTATTGGTAACGTCAGTGGAAGTTTTACTTTTCTTATCTGGGCAAATGTCGAGAGTGCTGGACCTGAGGGTTCCCCACCCGTGAACAATCAATAAGATCCTTTTCTTTTATAGCTGTGTAAATTGTAGACGTTTGGGGAGTTGACTTTTCTCTGCCATAAAAAATTCTGTAACGAACATATGATTCCATTATGCTACAAGATTGTTGACAATTTTTTCTAAAAACTTCTTTCTATACTATCCCAGTATGTACTTTTCAAGCAACTTATTATCAAACATGTGTAAAAGACTTTAGAATATATATCCATTTCGAGATATGAGTGGTGTTATTCCTAAAGCCATTATCTATTATCTGTTATCTCTGGGACTCTAGTCTGGAAGTTCATCACACTCATAAGATTGAAGATGGTGGGAAACGATAAAACATCCAGTGAACACTAGACTAGTTATCAGGATATATCCACTGTTTTCATACAAAGTTTAAAAATATTTGAGAAATAAATTTAAAAATAGTTTCAGTAACATAAGACAGTTAAGCCCTCTAATTTTTAAAACGAATTTCATTCACTATCAATACATATTCTCAGAAATAAAGGCATTAAGTTATAGCGTATCTTACATTTGCATACCTATTGCCACATGTATAAGAAAAACAATTATATTGTTGGACAAAAATTATTAAGATAACAAAATAAATGAATATATGTGTATCCATAGTTATTCAGAGTAACCTGAAGTAAGTACATATTAGAGGTCAGAAATGCTTATACAATGGGCACCCTTCATCACTTCTTTAAATGGTGTATCTAAGTTTTCTTTGGGTTTGTATCTAAAATTCTCAAATAAGAGGCTTGAACTAAAACTAAAACTTTAAAGGAATATTACCTACTACTTTAACTGATATAATAGGAAACTGTATGTGTGTGTATGTGCATATCAACATAAATTTTTTGAATAAATATAGAAGAAAGAAAACATGCTGAAACATTTTTAATTTCAGTACAGTACATATTTAATTATTTCTAAATATATTTAGAAAAACATAGTGCATATTTCTCTTTGAAAATGTCTAAAACAATAAACAAGTTCAAGAAAATTAGAAAATAGCTAATTACATGGTGAATATTAGCTAATTATTTATACTCCACTTAACTTTTGTTAAAAACTAATTTGAGGTAGCTTAACAAGATAAAAAAATTTTAAATGAGGAAATATGGGCAAAGAAAAATAAGATGAAGCCAGAGATAGATTACAAATGAATAGATAAAAAGGGCATACTGTTCAACCTGCATAGATGTCAGCTGTCTGCTGAAAAAAATTATATGCATACTGCCAGAGACATAAGCTTGAAAATAACAAGAGAAGATTCAAGATTACTTTGCAATTACTGGAGTCTCATAAAATTGTTTTTAGGATATTTACTGATGAAGCCAATCATTAGCTTCAATGATGTATAATATATTTTATGCAAAAAATATACATTAGTAAAACATGTTTTAAAGTGAATTATAAGTTCTCTGTGGTAAAATTTAAGGATAGATCAAACATTGTGGCTCACAACTATAATCCCAGCACCTTGGGAGGCTGAGGCCAGCGGATTACTTGAGGCCAGGAATTTGAGACCAGCCTGGCCAACTTGGTGAAACCCCGTCTCTACTAAAAATACAAAATTAGCCATGCGTGGTGGCACAGCCTGAAATCCCAGCTACTCAGGAGGCTGAGGCACAAGAATTTCTTGAGCCTGGGAGGTGGAGGTTGCAGTGAGCTGAGATGGTGCCACTGCACTCAAGCCTGGACAGCAGAGAGAGTGAGACTCTGTCTCAATGGTAATAATGATAATAGACACTTACAAATTATTTGTATTAATCAGCATACCAGTCAAGTTGTATTTTTTCATGAAAATTTTGAGATTCTAGTAAAAATTAATTGAATGATATTTTTGCTTTATTTAGAGACAACTATAAGATTAATGAGACTAACTTTTTAAAAAGAAACTACCAGATGGCTTTATCCATTGAGTGTTCCCCAATTCAGTGATAATATTTGCAGGCCCTCCACTTAATCAAGGTGGGCAGCTGAGTCTCAAAACCATCTTTACAGCTGTTTCTGGAACTGCCTTAATAATTGATAAGTTACGTGTAGAAAAAAAAAATCATTCATTGTGAGCTTGCCTCACTCTGTTTTCCAACAGCAAAATATGACTACCAACTTGAATCAGTTTCCTTATAACTGGCTTTGAGTTAATCAAATCCACCACCAAAGACAAAAGATTTACCACCAGGGAATTGCCCTCAAGGCAATTACAAAAAAGGAGTTTAAAAACAATTTTACTGATGCAGTAATTGGAATTATTGTTTGCATTTAGGTGGAATACAGGGTCCCTTGTGAACACTTTAGAGATATAATTGCAATATTTGCCTTTGTCTATTATATTACATTTGAAAATATTCAGCCATATTATCTTAGTCTCTTATAACCTGTGTACCATACAGTGCTGCTTCCCATTAGAAATGTGTTAGATCTTTTTTCAGAAAATATACAGTGGTTAATTACTGTTACTTTTGGCATCTTTATAATTTGTTTTCTCAAAATTTTTTTCAGACATTTCCCTCTAAATTAATTTTTCTTTATAAAATAAATGTAAAAAATGCTTTAAATTAACTATCTTCATTACTGAAAAATCCAACATAGAAATCTCTAAATAGAGAAAGGGAATTTCTACATCTTAACTTGTTATACAATTCATTGAAAAAATTTGTTTTCCTTAATTTTTCTCAAACACAATCAACTGATACAGCTCTCTGCATATTGTTGGTGAAAAGCATTGAATTTTGCATGAGACCTTCAAGAAGGTGCTTTTATCTATTCAGAATGTGACATCATTTTTTATTTTTATTGTAACACAAAGGCAGACTGGAATAGAAGTAAAGGATTTTGGGAAGAGTTGGAGAAGTGGGGTTGCCTTTCATTCAGTTATTCATGCCATTCGACCTGAACTGGTGGACTTGGAGAAAGTGAAAGGAAGATCCAACCGAGAAAATCTGGAGGATGCTTTCACTATTGCGGAAACAGAGCTGGGTATCCCAAGACTGCTAGATCCTGAAGGTAGGCGGAATATTCATTGACTGTTGTGCATCTAAACACAGAGGGTTTGTATGTCGCAAATGCAGAAATACACGTGACTTCCAAGATTCTATTGGAGGCCAGAAAGCTGGAGAAAAGTGGGAAGAAATGGTATTTTCCTGCATCAATTTTCTTCTGGATAAATATCTACCAACATGTTTGGGGTAAAATATGATTTCATTGCTCCAAACAGCACTTTGGCATTGGTGTATCAGTCAGGTGAACTGGACTTAATATACTTAGGGTGGAATGAAAGTTTTAGAAGTGTGTGTATGGAGGTAGGTGACAGAATAATATAATTATTCTATATAATCTCAGAGGTCTGGAAGACATAGATTATTCATACTTACAAATGTTGTTAACCATGCAGTGATTTAGTGTCAATCAGCAAACTGCACAAATGTTTGACTAATATTTGTCATTTCAATTGTTTGGCACATTTTTTGGTAAGGCTGTGAATGCTAAGACTTTTTGAAAATGGAGTTAACTCTTTCAAGCCTTCAAAAGACAATTTAGATGCCTTTGATAAACTTTTATAAACAGTAAGTTGTTAGTTATGTTGAAACAAAAGTACCAAGGTGAAGTTTCCAAATGTCGCAGATAATTTCTTATTTGGGTTGGCAATTATGGACATTTCTATTAATCAGTGCAAAAATTTAAATACACAGTGAAAGCAAATTATTTTTCCCCTCTCTTCCCTACCCTTCCTGGCCTCTGGCAACCACCAGTCTACTCTCTATCTTCATGAGCTCCACTGAAAATTATTTTAAATGTTGGAATTTCAGACTGAACTTTCCTAGCTCTGAAACAAAGAGGATAGACTTGTGTTTCCAGGAGTAAGTTACAGAGACCCAGTTAGGTTTCCTCTGAGATGAAGGGCCTCATGGAGATTCCTTGCCATTTTAGGACTCTGTTTTGAGTCCCACCCTGTCCTCACCCCCTACTTTCTTTCACTGGGATATCAAAGGGCTTTCTGCCTCCTTTCTGCACAAAAATAAACCAAGAGAAAAACACAGAGGATGTAACAGAGCTGATATTATTCCTAGAGTGGGATGAAAGGAGAGTATAAATGATTCTTTCATATCCACTAGATCCCAAGATCTTAATATTTTCTTTGACAGTCAGAAACTGAGGTTGCCTAAATACAAGGCTATCCTAGACATAAGACAGTCCTCTAATTTCTTAATAAGAACTTCCCCTTCAGAAAGTTATTTAGCCAAGTTGGATGTATAAGCTTTTAGGGATACAGATTAAATAAACCAATAGCTATTATAATAATTATTTTGTGTTTTACATATATAGTTAACAGGATATACTACGTTAAATCATGTGTTAAATGTTGCTTTCCTTTCCACTTTCATATTTCCTGAAAAAAAAGTTTTGCACAATGGTTTGACTCATCACCTTTGAGTCATTTAACAAATTTTGGAATGCATTATCTTTGCTTCCTTTTAAATGGTGTGAGTTGCAGCACTGTTAAACCCTATGTTGCAAGTCTCTAGAAATTATACCTCTAATTAAAAAGAACATTTACAAAAGATAAGATTAGTTTTATACTTTATTATGGCAATTCGGTTCGCTTTTTGCTCTATAAATTGCTCTGCCAAATATAATCATTTTTATTGCCTTTAAAATTGATATTTAACGGATTTGTTTACATTATATTTTTTACTTATGCATTCTTACCTCCAGGTATAATTACTAAATCTGTATAAATTTATTTGCCTGATTTTTGCCATTTGTATCAGATAAATTCTATAAGCTTCAAAATTATAGTGATTGAGATCTTCTCAGTTTCCCTCAAAGAGTGCTTGATTGCTCAAAGCACTGTAATTTGGAGAGAACGCTCCACAAAGATGAGACTGCCTAGGGAATTGAATATAAGGCATTTCACGTTCTTCTAAAGCAAAATGTGTAGGGGCAGAGAGGAGGCTTGTTTCTATTTGGCCATATATAGTGTATGAGCTGTCATTCACTGTCATATTTTAAGCATTTCTGTACTACTCATTTATGCCAGTTCTGAAATTTACATGTTATTTGTGTTCTATTAACTAGACAGAATGTTTGAGTAACCATGTAGTATCTCAAACTTTTGAGGAATGAATGTTGAGATTATTTAAATGACATATATGCTATTTTCTTAAATGCTGTTTGTTAAAATGTATCATCTTTCTGAGTAATATAATTTCCAACATGTAATATCCAGACTAAATTTGGTTTACCCCTCCTACCCCTCCAAAATTCCAAATAGTACTTCTGTTTTCTGTCTGCATTTAGTGTTTTTGGTATGCTAGCTAGATACCAAAGCTTGTATTATTAAAATCCAATGAATGCTAATTAATTTATTCATATTTCTTTTTTGTTTTTTCAGATGTTGATGTGGATAAACCAGATGAAAAATCTATTATGACCTATGTTGCCCAGTTTCTGAAACATTATCCCGACATCCACAATGTGGGCACTGATGGACAAGGGGATGATGTAGGTATTTGTTTCTTCAAGTATTGCTAGTATATGCAATGACAGTGACTCAGCTTTTTGAGTGTACTGTTCTCAAAAAATTAAATTTGAATGCATTTTAATATGAGAGCAACCGGTTTAAAAACAATATCACCAAATGGGGCAATGATTAGAGGAAAACGTTTTTTCTGGCTTGTATGTTGGATATGTTAAAGAAAGCATTGCTAATAATAAATGTAAAATATGTGATGCTGATAAACTAAAATTGAGGAAAGATAGCAGTGTTAGGAACTCTGTCTTAGTGATCTGAGAATTGAAGTAATTGTATTTCTGTCATAGCATTTGCATATCTAGCTTTGAATCCCCTTGCTCTGGTTGATCTGATAAAATCTAATTTTGACTTTTGAATTTTATTATATCTATTGACAGCAAACATATGGAAGTAAGGCACAATTTGTAAAAGTTCTAATTATTCATTGTGTTTAGATTTTTCCAGCTTTTAAATAAGTTAAATAACATTAACATTTTTCATGCTGCTCAAATTACATATGTTAATTGTAATAAATTTTTGAAATCAGGAAAAAAAGAAAAAGGAAAAATTTTCTGTATTTCACCTTCTAGAGAGAACCTATTTTAGAAAATAAATTAATATGTTGATGTTAATTCCCAACATTTGCATATGTATATGGCAGATACATATAATATTTTAATAAAAACAGAATCATAGTATCCATACTATTTTATTATATTATTTCCTTCTTCCAGGAACATTATAAAGAATTCTGCAGGTCATCATATATATGTACATTAATTTATTACCCAATCTTAATTGTTTTAATTTACAATTTGTGTTGTTATAAGCAATGCTTTTATGAACAATCTTGTAATAAAACATTGTCTAAGATTCTCTTTTATTGAGATGGAATTTTGCCCTTTTGCCTAGGCTGGAGTGCAGTAGCGCATCGTGGCTCACTGCAACCTCCGCCTCCCAGCTTCAAATACTTCTGCCTCAGCCTGCCGAGTAGCTGGGATTTCAGGTGCACATCACCATGCCCAGCTAACTTTTTCTATTTCTAGTAGAGACTGGGTTTCACATGTTGGCCAGGTTGGTCTCAAACTCTTGACCTCAAGGGATCTGCCCGCCTCCACCTTCCAAAGCGCTGGGATCACAGGCATGAACCATCACTCCTGTCCGAGATTATTCTTTAGGAGTGAAATGCCAAGGCTAAAGGGCATACAAAATTTTAATGCTTTTAAAAGTGTTTTTCAGATTGCCTTGTAGAAAGTTCTTCTCATTTCACACTCCAACTAGGACACCAGACTGCCTGTTTTCTTGTTTTTTAACAATAGATATGACCATTCTTCTATATTTTTGAAGTAGTGTTGTATTCTATTTTTAATTATATAGAGAGGTGGATTCACTGCTGAATTTTAAATTGACTAGAAGGTGCTCCTCTTCCTTTCTCCTTTCCTCCTGAAAAAAAAATTTATTTTAAGGCAAAAGACATCTGGAAAAATAACAAATGGAATTTTCAAAATGTGCGAAAAACTGTCTTTCTGTCTTCATTGTTCAGGTCTCAACTGGAGTTTTCAGAGCAGTTTGAGATGACAATGAAGAGTAATAAGAAAAACCAAAAACTGTAAAATATGCTTTCTAAATACAGTTAGAAACATATCTAAAGAAGACAAAGGCCAAGGAGCATAACCAAAAGCTTATAAGTAGACATCACTCCAATAGTTAGAAATCAGTGACTTCATATAAGAATAAGCAAAATGAGGTAACTGCTGTTTTGTAGATTTCTTAGATGAAATTAATCTGGCATTTGATAGAAGTATGTTAGCTTTTTAAATTGGTAAGTTCAGTAAACCTCTTTTGCTCTTTGCCAGGATTGGGGCACAAACATTGGTCACCAGAGTGACTTATCTATAGTTATTACTAGTAAAGTAATTGTTTCTAAAAACCACTACAAATGGCTAAAGCAAAGACTCCATGTGCAAATGCTGGCATACATTGATGCAAATATTTTGGAGCTATCTGGGGCTTGCTGGGTTTTGACAATATTGCTGTGTGAATAACAAACTCTATAAGAAAACACATTAGACTTACTTCATATAGCACTGAGAAAATCCATCCAAACTTCCATCTGGTTTTTATATGTGAAGTCCTTATATTACCCAGATGGATTTATATCTAATTCGGTGTCTGAAGTTTTACTGTTTTAAAGTCTCTGACATTACTCATCTCTCTAGATTAGTAAACTTTGTGGCTGGAAGCATCTAAAAAAACAAAAGGAGATGCTTTACTTAATGCTCATGAGCAGGAGTTTAATGCAAAAATCCTTAGGGATTTTAAATACACACTATATTGATATAAGCTTTTTAATATACTTTACTAAAAGGGCTTTACTATTTTAAGAGGTTACTTTAATCATGTAGAAAATAAATTCTGGTCATTAAAAAAAGTCCCTCTATCCCCTTCCTAAAAAGGGGATGCATATGGTTTCTTCTGGCTTATCTCAAAACTTATTTTTGATAAAAATGTGTTGGAAGCTTTGCCCTTATTTTAGTAGCATTTGTAATGTAGTGCACATAGTGCATAACATCTAAAACTGCTATTTTGAATATTTTGGGTTTTTTTATATTTATTTATTTATTTTTAACAAAGTCTTGCTCTGTCACCAGCTGGAGTGCAGTGGTGAAATCTTGGCTCACTGCAACCTGTGACTTCCTGGTTCAAAGAGTTTTCCTGCCTCAGCCTCCCAAGTAGCTGGGATTACAGGAACTCGCCATCACGTGCAGCTAATTTTTGTATTTTCAGTAGAGACGGGGTTTCACCAGGTTAACCAGAACGTTAAGATCTCCTGATCTTGTGATCCACTGGCCTTGGCCTCCCAAAGTGTTGGGATTACAGTTGTGAGCCACCGCACCTGGCTTGTTTTGAATATTTTGAACAATTAATTTTTTTATTTTTTATGATGTAGGGCTTATATTTGTTTAACACAGTTAACAGTCACCTAATTCTGTCTAGTGAACCTTTGATACTTTGTAAACTATTCTTATTAGTTTTGAACCATCACCTCAAAGTCCTCAGTATCTGTCACTCAGCTCTTACTCTCTTAATTCATTTTTTAAAAAAATTCTTGGCATGAACATATCTATAAGGCTTTCATTTTTGTGTGTATTTGATTTATATATCCCCTTTGTGATTTTATTTTAATTAAATATTTTACGGATACCATTTTAAATATGATTTTCTTACTGAAAATCGACATCACCATGGAATTTTTTTTACTTCATCCAATAAAACTGATAAACTTTTCCCATTAAGATATTTTTTGAATAATTAGCACTCAGCCATAAATAAATAAAATAGGTCTATTGACTTATCTCATTCACCTTCTACACTTTATTTTTTCACCCATCCATTTTTCCATTACAACAAATATTCCTGACTGCTCTAAGAAACACAACACAGGCTTAATTCTTATGAGGACCAAGAAACATGTGTGCTCTGTATATTTATAGGGAAAATAATATGAGTCCATATACCTTCTCTTTAAATAGTTCACCTTCTAAAATACTTAATGCTATTTTGAGACATGTTTACAAAATATATAGCTACATATGACTATTTCAAGTTAAAATAAAAATGTCATTTTCTAGAAAACTGTGTTGCCTTACTGGAGTTGAACATTTTTATGTTTTCAAAAGCTATGAAAATGTGATTATAACCTTGAAATGATTGCCTATTTCTCTAAAGGCAGATGCCTCTCCATTGATTTTCTTCTTGTTTCATGAATAATTTTTGTCCCTATTTATTTTATATTTCTATATATTATCTTTTCATATTGTTAGGAAATACTTCCAGGTTTCCCATCTTTTGCAAATTCTATACAAAATTTTAAGGTAAGATTTAAGTAATCTTGCATTGATGACATCTTTCAAACATCCTGCATTCTGTAGCATTTTAGTCATTCAGTTGCATGTTTTTGTCTTTATGTATACATTTCTTTTAATACTTTAATCACAGCATTTGTGTTTCCTTTCTAACAGAACAAATAACATACATATGTGCTGTCAAATGTTAGTGATAGTCTAAGCTACTCCCATGGACTTGCCCATTAATCTTTAATTATAAAATGGTATCTATCAATTAATTTCTTTTTTATACTGCTTAATACCACTAATCAAAAGAAGGATTTACGATAGCTATATTTGTTGTCTTTAAATGTGACACAGAAAATAAAAACAAAATAAAGGTTTAGTTTTATATATTAAAATGTGAGCAGGGAATCAACGAAAAAGGTAAGTATTGGGTTAGCTTGTTGGTCTGAGTTTCCTCACTCTCTTCTGCTCACTATTGGCTCTCGTGGTTTAGTAAAGTTCATGACATGTAGGAGATGCTCAAAAGATATTAGCAGAATGAATAGTTATGAATATCTGTCCATATCCAATTTATTTAATGCATGTCTCATATTTCAGCTTTTCCATTTTTCTTTATGTTCCACCTAGGCCTTGGGTTAAGGATCTATCAATACAATAGACTTTATACCAACATTGGAATAGAAAAATCAGAAGTAACTAATTTCATGTCAAATACTAAATTTTTAAAAAATGTCATGCCGCATAAAGTATTAGTTTATATATATGTGAACATGGTACACAAACATAAACATGACTTGTGTGTGTTTGTGTGTATGTGTGTGTATGTGTGTGTATGAGTGAATGAGAGAGAAAGAAAAAAAAGTGAAAAAGAAAGTAGAGAGAATGCTGACAGTTTAGCTGCTTGGAATTTAGGTAGTCTATAAGCAGTAGGTTTTCATGTCTTCTGAATGTGTGTGAAGGTTATCAATTGAAGAAAAGCCCTAGACTAATGGGCTATAAATATTGTTTTGTATGTCATTTTTCTCTTAGGTGAATGTCGAGTATATAAATAGCTACATCCTTCTCACCTTATTGCAATCTGCTAGACACTTCCCAACCATTAGAAAGTTGTTTACTAAATAGACTCTAATAAAGTAACTTTGAGAACCTAACCCTTTTCTCTCAGATGACTTTAGGTAACAAATAGCTCCTCTTCAGGGCAGTAAAGTGCTTTTTAAATGCAAAAGTTCATGAGCAGCCTGTCCTCAGAGGTTCACAATGAAGTCCTGTGCTCACTGTTAGATGGGTCCCTTCTGGTAGTCACATTGACCTCTGGTATCTTGAAGACAGATCAAGAACAAATTTTCCCTCTGAGCTCATAAGAATATGTTATAAGTGCTTTACTGGGCATGAAAATCAACAAATAATAAAACATGTACCTTAATTATATTCACCTGTTCATTCAGAAAAGCCATCCTGAGAAGAACAGAAGCTTTGTAGTCTTGGGCTCCAGTTCCATTTCTTTCTACTTTTAACTATGTTTCTAACTTAGCTCTTATTCTGCAATCATATATTGAGTGATTCTGAGTGCCAGACACTGTGTTAGATGATGGAGATTAAAAAGATACATAAGGAGTTTGTACAGTTGTCCCTAGATATTCACAAGTTATTGGTTCCATGACCCCCCAAGATAGCAAATTTCATGATGCTCAGGTCCCTGATATAAAATAGCATAGTATTTGCTTATGACCTACACATCTCCTCCCATATACTTTAATCTCTAGCTTACATATAATGCCTAACACAATGTAAATGCTATTTAAATAGTTGTTACACTGTATCGTATTTTGTTTGTCTTATCTTTACTGCTGTATTGTTATTTTTATTGTTTATTTTCCAAATATTTTAAATCTGCTGTTGATTGAATCCAAGGACACAGAAGGCTGACTTTAAAATTGAGAAAATGAGAGACAGTTAAGGGGGACAAATACAATATAATCCATTTGGGTGAATATTAGAGCTCAGGTTGTCACAGGATCATAAAGAAGTGTTCTCAATATATGGTTCCTTCACCAGCAGCACCAGATTCACCTGGGAACACAGACAAATCGATTTTTGGCTCTGCTCCACATCTATTCAGCCAGAAACTCTGGGTTAGGAGATAGATGCTCTCACTCAGACTTCTGGATTAGAAAAACTTCCTAGAGAATATTATGCCTGAGCTGAGTTCTGAAAAAGGCATTATCCCAGGGGAAAATGTGACAAGTATTTAGGCAGGAGATGACTGCTTTTGCAAGACAAGAAAGTGAGAGAAGGCATGGATCATGAGAATGTGTCAGCCTCCGTACTAGACATGCTATATAGGTTACCTCTAATTTTCACCAAAACCATTGAAAGGGTGTGTGATGATTCAACATACCCTTTAGTACATCTTCTAGTACAACAGTAGAGAAATTAAGAAGAAGAAAAAAAAAGACACACCAAGTTCACAGAGCTAATGTATGGCAGAGCCAGAATTTGAAACCAGTTTGACCTGCCTCCATAAATGGCATTCTTTCCACTCTGAAACATCACCTGCCAAGGGGGACAGTCATTTTACCTGTATCACAGCACTCTCAGCAGCAAGTGAGATGCTGGAGTTGAAAGCTGTTTTGTCAATGCCGAAAAAATCATGTTCAGTAGGATTATGAACATTTGACATTCTTATGAGACACTACATCTTGATGAAATGTTAGGATATTTTCACGAAATCAATGCTATTATAGAATGGCCCTTCCTATCATTTGTGAAAATAAGTACAAAAATCCCAATTGGTGACCTGAATGCATTTATTCAGCAAATTACTTGGAAAATCTCTAATAGGTATTATGCTCCCAGGGTCTAGGAATACCGTATTGAACAAGGTAAATGTGTTTTCTCTCTTCTTGGAGTTTGTAATACCTAATATCAGTTTAAATGGTAATATAGACAAGTTACCCAATGGTATTTTGACTGTAACTCCTCAAATTCAGTCAAAATGAATCCCATCTAGAACTGTCCTCTGGCTTACCAATGGCCTTGGGTTAGGAAGCAACCTACAAGACTGTGTTTCTACTCCAGCTATTACTCTTATCATTTGTGTAATTCCCTCCTGGGCACATTTTCTTTATTATATTAGCATTACTTGGCAAAAAAAAAAATGGAGGTGGTTAATTTCATTATTCAATAATATAACTAAGATATTTTTCTAGAGTTAACTTTTGCTTCTTACTGTCCTAAAGGGGTGGGGTGAGGAGAAAAAAAATTTTCAGAGACAGTTGGGACTTACTAAATATTAAGTTTCTTCTAGAATCAGTCAAGTATCAATCAGCATTTAAATAAACGCACAGATACTAATAAAATTGTAATGTCTCCTCATTTCCAGAGAGAAGACAGGCTAATTTTGAAGGAAATGAAAGTTTGGATAGAACAATTTGAGAGAGATTTGACAAGAGCACAGATGGTGGAATCAAATTTACAGGATAAATATCAGGTAATGTATGAAAAAGCTTTTTGAATTTTTCGAAAGCTATTTTTGACTAAGATTCATATATGTCATTTGATCTCTGCTGAATGCTTCAAATTACATTAATGAGAAAAGTCTTTAAAGATATAAAACTCATTACCTTAAGTTTTCAAATAATTTAATAATTGTATTTCTATCTTACATAGATACTCTTAAATTGCATTGTATCCACACTATATATGGAACACTGAGGTTTCATCACTTTTCCAAAACTCAGCCTTACAGATGACTCAGAAAACAAATGCGGAGTCATTGTTTTTACAGAACTCATGATCTTATAGATGTCACCTAACCCAAAAATCTACCAAGAACTAAGACTTGAGTCAAATTGAAACTTAGTATAAAGTAGGCTGAATTTAATAAAGGATTGCAACATGAGTATTGGAATGGGTCTCTTAAAGGGATCAGTTTCTACTGCAACCTGCCTAGTCCAACACCACTGGGTTCTAGTTGAGCTCAGAGTTAATGTTTTTCCCCAGTCTCACTACAATGTCATTAATTGGACCTCTGCTTCTGATTTTCACTTCCAAGACACAAAACAAAGGTTATTCCCATTTAAAAAGTGTGATCTCAATAGCAAAGACACAGAATCAACCCAAATGCCCATTACTGTAGACTGGATTAAAAAAATGTGGTACATATACACCATGGAATACTATGCAGCCATAAAAAGGAATAAGATCATGCCCTCTGCAGGCACACAGATGGAACTGAAAGCCCTTATCCTCAGCAAACTAACACAGGAACAAAGAACCAAACATAAGTGGGAGCTGAATTATAAGAACACATGGACACATAAGGGAGAATAACACACACTGGGGTCTTTAGGGGAGTCGGGGAAGGAGAGCATCAGGAAAAATAGCTAATGAATGCTGGGCTTAATACCTAGGTGATGGGTTGGTCTATGCACATCATGGCACACAATTACCTATAAACAAACATGTACATCCTCTACATGTACCCTATAACTTAAAATAAAAGTTGAAGAAAAAAATAAAAATTAATAAAAACTAATTTATTTGATTCAACATTATCATTTTTCCCAATGTAAAACATCACTCCATTATAGTGGCAAAATTAAATATAGCCTATCATGAATTACATTCTATAATATATTCTGCACTACATAATATTTCAGTCATCTCTGCTACAGAAAAAGATAAAATGATGTGAGAGCTTCAATATGGTAGACAAAAGATTTATCCATGGCACTAGTGATTTTACATAATCATATCTATAAAATATGCCTGAATTTAAATGGATGATACCATCAGTATTATATTCATCGAACTTAGCAAAGCAATAAATATGTGATTAAAATGCATGTACTTTTTTTGCATTGAAATTTAATGTGAGCTTTTTTCCCCAAAATAAAATTTTCTGGGCTGAGATCCATTAAAAAATGATTAAGCCAGTAAATGGAGAAAAGAATTGCAAGAACAGTGTGAATATACTTATTTAGTCCACTGATGAGGTTTAGGTTTGGCAAAGATTATCAAAAAATAAATTCCAAGTTATAAAGCTACCTGTTATATAGATGCTATTTCATGAGGAAAATAAAGGCTTAGAAAAGCATAAAATAAAAACACTCTTTTCAGAAAATATCCTTTTGGTTAGAAAATTTCAAACAAGTGCAGAGAATGCCCCATAGGTAACACAGTGGGAAGATTAAATGTGATGTTAATAAATATTCATTATACACTGTATAGAAGTCCACAGGTTTGATTCATTTTTTTAGGTTAATTTGAATCTTCCTTGATCTGTTTGCTGTGTTTTTTTGTCATTTGCAAACTAATTTCTAAAAAGATGTACATGTATTTTATACTCCCTCACCAATTTCTCACAGAGAACCAAGAGTTAGGTGAAAGGAGAGTCATGCCTTAGGAAGAATAAATACAGTATTTAACAATGTGTCACTAATTGAAAAAGTAAGACACATTAGACTACCAAAATAATACATTAAAATTAATATTTTTATCTCATACCAAAATTTAGTGGATTAATTGGAGAAATTAGTAGTAATTTTTGTATTTTTAGTAGAGACGGAGTTTCCCCATGTTGGCTAGGATGGTCTCGATCTCTTGACCTCGTGATTTGCCTGCCTTTGCCTCCGAAAGTGCTGGGATTACAGGCGTGAGCTACTGCACCTGGCCTATGTTTTGGTATTTTTAAAATTCCATTCAATTAGAGAAAATGGAAGATAAACTTGTAGGTAAAATTCTGATTCACTATCTCCCCCCAGTGTTCTTCATGTGAATTTACATGTTTGTTTGTAATTTTGAAATTCTTTTAGATGTGTAATCTGCTAGCTTTTGTAAGGGCCATTCTCCTGTTCTGTAACATAATTGCACATTTTAATGATATTTTCATTTCATGTTGAGATTTGGAGTCACATTTTAGGATGAGTTAATTTAAATAGTATAAAATATAAAACTTTAAAACTATTTTAATGTCAGCATTAAGCTTATAGTTAAGTCTACATAGGATAAATTGATGTCAACTGTACTGTGACATACTTAATATTTTAATACCATGAAATTAAAGCAAAGGATTATCATGTAAGCATGGTCCTTTAAAGTAAACCTCTTTATGCAGGCTTACTTAAACACAAATCTAGATAGCTTTAATTCTGCATTATTTCAATACATGCAATTTCTATTTGTAAATTGGTACTTGGAAAAAAAAAGCAATTATCTTGATCATTAGTGAAGATTTATACTCCTATTTACTATGATTTCCTGACAAACATATACTGGTATAAAAATTACTTTACTAGAAATGAGGAATCCTAGCTTTACTCCTACCTCTACTGCTTGTCCTTGATAAGTCATTTCTGGGGTTCAGAATAATAATGCATGTCTATGTTGTGGGGTGATGGAGAGAACCAAAGAGGATAATATGCAGAAAGCGCTTAGCACAGGGTCAAGCTGTGTCACGGATAATGAATGACAGCTGCTATTAGTGTAATGACTACCATTATTATTATCAACAACATATATTGAGTGTTATCCAAATAGAAAAGATTGTTATTTAGGAAATGTACTTTATTTCGCTTTTGCTTTTTTTGACTAGTTGCCATACTGTTACTGTTTTTCCTCTTTTAGTCATTTAAGCACTTTAGAGTTCAATATGAAATGAAAAGGAAACAGATTGAACATTTAATACAACCATTACATAGAGACGGAAAATTGTCACTTGACCAAGCGTTGGTAAAACAATCTTGGGATAGAGTGTCCTCCAGGGTAAGTTCCCACAATTAATTGTATGAGGGCTTAATAAATTTGGTAAAGAATATTTTTCATCGTCTATTTCTACACAGTGACAATGGCAGCAGGTTCCACTGCCTCTGTCTTAGGCTAGAAAGACTTAACTATGAGAGAATCTTTGCCTCTTTGTCTAGTTTTCCTATAAGTTAGTGGAAGTGTTTGGTTTAACAGCTATTTTCTTGCCTTGTCTCCCCTGTATGTGGTATCAGCCATTGACTAGGTGATAGATTAAAATCCTGAGATCATCTAGATCGCTTCACACTTTACACAACTTCCTTCTGGATTGTTTAGAAGAGGTGACTCTTGTCTTGTAGCAGATTCTCCAGAATGGAGCCGCAACAACTTCTTGTATTCCAAAACCATGTTTCAACAACATTTAATGATCTTCCTTTATTGACATTCAGTTTTATATTATTTAATTCAAGCATCTCTTTTTATCTAATTGTTCATGAATCTGAAGAAAAACTGCTTAGTATCTTTCATATTCATATTCTTCATGCTTAAAGATCAAGATTTCAAATACCTGGAGCTCTTCTATTACTAATAAGAATATTTGTCTTGAACTTACCATATATCTTTTATTTTTATTTTATTTTGCTTTTGAGATAGTGTCTTGCTCTGTCACCCAGGCTAAAGTGCAGTGGCACAATCACAGCTCACCGCAGCTTCAACCTCCTGGGCTCAAGCAATCCTCCTACCTCAGCCTCCCAATTAGTTGGGACCACAGGCATGCACTACCATGCTTGGCTAATTTTTTTTTTTTTTTTTTTGGTAGATAAGAGATCTCACTATATTGCTCAGGCTGGTCTTAAACTTCTGGGCTCAAGAATCTCACCCATCTTGGCTTCCAAAATTTCTGGGATTATAGGAGTGAGCCAGTGCACCCAGCCTAATTTTTTTGGATAATCTCATTTTTTTTCTAGTGACTCCATTAAAGAATAGATAGGCTAGTTCCTAGGCACCTCAACTCATCCCATGTGGCATTCCAATAAGCTAGGAAATGTGTCTGAGAATTGGGTGAAATGGAAGAGATGAAGAGAAGGGTAGACAATCATAGAATTATAGAAAGAATCCTTTGAACTCATCTTTGTCCAGAGCTGCTTAGATAACCCTAATTTTTCTGGACTTATTCTGATCATGTGGGAGGTTTTAATGGGATTCTCATTCTGACGACCAAAATACACATCTGCCAGGTATCTAACTACTGCATCCTCCAGGCGTATTAGCAAACCTGATCCCTCCCCTTTCAGCTAAAGCCACGCTGAAAATTAGTGGTGCTTTATCCTATCCCTCTAAGAGGAAAATTGCTTACACTTCTAATAATATTCTTCCATGTTTAAGATGTATTTTGAGTTTCCTCAAAATTTGCTTGTAACTATAATTTTCTCCCCATCCCTAAAGTATCAAACTCAGAACACAGAAATTTGCTTATTTGATATTTATTAACTGAGCCTGAAATCATTAACTTAAAGCTTTATGTATATTTACTATTATTTGGGGGTAATTTTATAAATTGTCATCTGTATTAAAGATATTTTATCTTTCTGCTTTTTAAATTTTAGCTCTGTGATTGGCATATACAGCTTGATAAATCTCTTCCGGCACCTCTGGGCACCATAGGTGCCTGGCTGTACAGAGCAGAGGTGGCCCTGAGAGAGGAAATAAGCATTCAGCAGGTCCACGAGGAAACAGCAAACACAATACAACGGAAACTTGAGCAACATAAGGTAAAAATTCTGGTTGGAAAACTTTGCAGCATAACAGCCCTAATGTGGTCTTCAGAGGTAGCCTAATTACAACCTGCCCTGGTGGGGACCCCCCAAATATTCATTCTACATGATCAGAGTTGTCACATCTTCTTAGAATTCTCTAATTTGAATATTTCTTTCTTACACTGGTTGATGATGACCTCAATAGGTTGATTTCCTATACCTTTGTGGTATTTTTTTCCATCTGCGGCTGTCTTTGTTATTTCTGTTGTTATATTTTATTTTTCAAAAGATAAGCCCATAGATTGTATGCATTTACATAATAATGTGGCTGGCCATTGGGTCCATACCTCATTTCTGCTTCCATTCTCAAAGGAAGGCAGGCAAAGGTTCTTATGTCCTGGTGGGTGAGGGTAGAAGGAAGGGAGGCTGTAGGAAGTGGTGAGGTTAGGCTTTGATGGTCTCTTAGTGATTTGGGACTTTTTGTTTTGTTTTGTTTTATCAACTTTTATTTTAAGTTCCAGAGTACATGTGCAGGATGTGCAATTTGGGGTGTTTTAAACTTAATATATGGTCCATTGTATATGGTGTAACTTCCAATATACTTCCTCTTTGTGTTTTGTGATAGTACAGGCCTAACTAAAAATGCTGTTTTTCATTAATATCACATTAATGCAATCTTGCATTTTATGCAAGTCAATTTGTATACTTCATTTGCTGTAGTATGGTAGAGTATTAGTGCATATGTCAAAAACAGAGATTTCTACTCCTGACTACACATGAACAATGTATAACTCACCTGTATTTTCTGCCAAATTATTGACATTTAAAAAAAATTACCCAAAGAAATAGACTTCCATATTCTAGACAAAATCATAAAGTAAATTTATGACAGATTTTCTTTTATGCCTCTCTGGGGCTTTACTTCTGGAGCTAGAGATACAGAGACACAGAGATGTGATATCATTGCCAATCTTGGCCATTTCAGCAGACTCAACCTCAGACAAACTCATCAAACTAGATGGCCACAGAAAGGTATGATGGTCTGCAGAGGCCGTCACTCAGACTCCTGCCTCCATTTCCTCTTTGCTTTTTCTGATACTCAATGCCTTCAGACACTTTTCAAGTTGCTGATTATCCCTTAGCTCCTCTCTTCCCCCAGCCACCAATGCAGACAAACACACACACTGAACTCCTTGTGATCTGGCCTCTCAGATGCAAACTTGACTTTGGGGTCTTCTCCATCTGTGCAGATACTCACATAGAAAAACTGGGCCTGCTTGTTTGTGACTTAGTGCCCTAAATTGGGCCTCATACAAGATCAAGTCACAAGAATTTCCCCGGAATTGAGTTAAGTTAAGCCTTCTCAAAAGCATAAAAACAACTGGGCCATGTCAAATTTGAGACCACCCCAGTATATTAAAAATAAGGGGCTGGGCATGGTGGTTCATGCCTGTAATCCCAGCACTTTGGGAGGCCAAGGCAGGTGAATCACGAGGTAGGAGTTTGAGACCGGCCTGGCCAACATGGTGAAACCCCATCTCTACTAAAAATACAAAAAATTAGCTGGGCGTGGTGGTGGGCACCTGTAATCTCAGCTACTCAGGAGGCTGAAAGGAGAATCACTTGAACCTGGGAGGCAGAGGTTGCAGTGAGCCAAGATCACACCACTGCACTTCAGCCCGGGTGGCAGTGAGAGACTCTGTCTCAAAAAAAAAAAGAGAAAAGAAAACATAGGGGAAAGTTGTGAAAACAGCATTACACAAACAATAACATCTTTAGCAAATTAACAGTTAAGCATAAATGACATACAATAATTTCTTTTTGTTTAAAACATAATTTAAACTGTTTTAATTTTTACCGTAACCAGCTTTTATTTATTTATTTATTTTTAAATTTTAGATTCAGGGGGCACATGTGCATGTTGGTTACATGGGTATATTACATAATGGTGGGGATTAGGATTCTAGTGTACCTGTTACCCACATATAAAACTGTTTTAATTGATGCATATATTTGATACAAAAGAAGTCACTTTGGAATTTTAAATAAAATATAGAATGTATATCAATTGTGAGTTAACTGCGTTAATTCAGCAGATAGGCATGGTAGCAAATATCCCTACTACGTGCAGGTTTTCAGCTCCAGGGCAACAGGTGAGGGGCACAGACAAGGTCCAGGCATTTGTGGTGCCTCCGGTCTAGAGGTCTGAAAAATATCTGCACAATCATTCTTTATATAATACCCTTAACTTTGACTTAAATGTCCCACCAGAGAGAAAATGCCTGACAACACAACGGCTATTTACTAGCTAATTATAAGAGTTTGTAGAAATATTAATTCAAGGCACACTATAGGCAGTAACATCTCCTACAGGGGAGTGGGTTCTAAGTTGGTCAATACACATGCTGTCTATATTTCAATGATTATATGATTTCAAGCCTTTCATTAGCCCTTCTAGCTCCCTTGAGGGACAGAGAAAGACACAGACCCTGTGCCAAGCCCCAAGAATACAGCTAGAACAATCTTTCTGCCAAAGTCATGGTGAACAAGGCATAAAAACTAGAAATGAAATGGATCAGGGAGAGAGAAAGTGGCAGGAGTTGGAGAAAGCGATTATCTGAGGCAAACAAACAAAAACCCAGAAAGGAATAGACTAAAGAGAAAACCAAGGACTATAATAAAGAGATAAAGGTAAAAAGCAGAGGTAGGTAGGGGCTCAGACCAGGTTCACAGTGAATATCAGAATTATCTTTTTATTGACGTAGAAACTTTTACTAGGCCTGGGCATGGGTAGTTAAAGTAGCTCTTAAAACAATTAAATTGTCAATTTTAAGATCAATTCTCATGCGTTGAAAATATATATATTAGAAGCCTATAATAAGCTAAGCCTTAGGGTGAAAAGTTTGAATTATTCTTATTCTTATTGAAACGGAGGCCCAGTCTGTTGCTCTCAGGCTGGAATGCAGTGGTATGATCTCGGCTCACTGCAACCTCTGCTTCCCAGGTTCAAGCCATTCTCCTGCCTCAGCCTCCCATGTAGCTGGGATTACAGGCATCCACCACCACACTCAGCTAATTTTTGTATTTTTAGTAGAGACAGGGTTTCACCATATTGGCCAGGCTAGTCTCAAACTCCTGACCTCAAGTGATCTGCCCTCCTTGTCCTCCCAAAGTTCTGGGATTAGAGGCATGAGCCACCACACCTGGCCAAGTTTGACTTATTAAAACAACTAAAAACTGTAAGTTTCCTCAATGGCACCAACTCAGTCGCTCGATTTGAAATAACACCTCTATGCTGGTATATTGGGTTCACTTGGAGATGCAGTAAATTGGGAAAATCACAATTTAGGACTCATAAATATATATATAAACATAATATATACATGAACATATATATGGATGTATTTATTCTGCAAAATAAAGTGTACCTGTATTATCTTTTCTATTTTCCAGTTACCCTAATGTTCAGTTATCTAGAAAAATGACAATAACCACAGCTAACTGTGGAGCTATTATGGAGGACTTAACCGGGTTTCAGTCCTAAGTATTTGATTTTTACCAAACACTTAACATGACAAATGTGAGACAGGTATTATTATCCTCTTTTGCTGATGAGGAAACTGTAGGTAGAGAGAGGTTAAGTGACTTTCCCAAGGTCACATAGCTGATGATCCCAGTTGTCTTCCACACTAAGCTTAAAATGTGACCACAAAGCTATTGCATATCGTACTTGTAGGGTGATTATACTGACTAATTTATTATTCTTAGTATTGCTCTGGCAAAGTAAGGCTTTCAGTCATAAGGCATCATGAAAGCAGCCATCAGACTCTGCACCTGCTACTCATCCTTAGCAGTTACCAATCCTACCTAGATCACTTTCCCTCCTTTCTTGAAGATTTTATTTTCTGCATGACGATGCATGAAATAATTCTTAATAACTTCAGTAACCTATAGATGATCCTCTCAATATCCTGACCTCTCAGGTTCTTGACCTCCCCTTTCCCCAGGATCCTGTCCTACACCCAACCCTAGCCACTCACTCTGCAGTCATAGCCTAGAATGCTCATCACCAGTGAATGTGACCCCTCCACAAGCTCTTTGTCAAGTACCTTCCTCTCCAGTCAGACAAGTCTTCATCTCCTCTGTGCCCTATAATCTGTTATCCTGCCACCTTTTCCCTGCATCCTGTTCTCTTTACCACTTCCCTTTGTGCTCTGCTCAAATGCAGTGTAAAAGGCCCACTTGTCTACATCCTCACTTGCCTTGTGAACATTTCACTTTGTCTTACTGTCCTGGTAAAAACACAATGCTGCTGAAAGCCAGGTCTCTGCCTAGTTCATGCCCACACACATGTAGCTGATTGTGGCTGGAGAAAAACACACCCCCAGGCGTGATGACTAACCCAAGTGGGCCCTTCATGGTGCCTGGCAATCAGAAGGCATTTCCCGACTCCATTCCTTCCTCATTTCTGGGACAACTATTTCATATCTTGTCTCGTCAAACCTTCCACACCTCCTCCCCATCCTCACTCTTAGCTGATGACATTACTTCCTTTTTCTTTGAGAAAATAGAAGCAATCAGAAAAGAATTTCCACAAGCTCCCACGGCCACATCAACCCACCTACTTGCATCTGTGCCCGAATACACTCTCTTCACTTCTGTTACTATGGGTGAGCCATCTGTGCTCTGAGCCGAGGCCAACATCTCCATGTGTACATTAGATCCGACCCTCTCTGCAAAAGGTAATTCCTGTCCTTCCTCCCTTCTGCATTATTTTCTCTTTCTTTCTCTGTTGGAGTCTTCTCACCCACATACAAATATGCTGCTATTAACTCATGTTAAAAAGTTTTTTTCTTAGCCCCATTTCCCTTCTCAGCGACTGTCCAATTTTCCTCCTTCCTTTTACAGCAAAGCTATTTGAAAGAATTGGCTATGTTCTTTCTTCTTTCAAAATTCTCTTCTCTCATTCTTTCTAAAACCCATTCCAATCAAGATTTTCTCTTGCCATGCTCCCACACCAAGTGTACCACGCCTTGCCTCATTCCTCACCCAACGGCCAATTCCCAGTCTTCTTACCACACCTGTTGCAAGCATTTTACATAGTTATGCCTTTTCCCTTTTAAGACTTTCTTTAGGGCATGGTGGCTCATACTTGTAATCCCAGCATCTTGAGAAGCCAAGGCAGGAGGAGCACATAAGGCCAGAAATTTGAGACCAACCTGGCCAACAAAGCAAGACCCTGCCTCTACAAAAAAATAGAAAAATTTGTCTGGGGGTGGTGGCTCATGCCTGTAATCCCAGCACTTTCAGAGACCAAGATGGGTGGATCACCTGAGGTCGGGAGTTCGGGACCACTCTGACCAACATGGAGAAACCCCATCTCTACTAAAAATACAAAATTAGCAGGCCATAGTGGCGGGCGCCTATAATCTCAGCTACCCAGGAGGCTGAGGCAGGAGAATCGCTTGAACCCAGGAGGTGGAGGTTGTGATGAGCAGAGATCATGCCATTGCACTCTAGCCTGGGCAACGAGAGCAAAACCATCTCAAATATACATACACACACACACACACACACACACACGCACACACACACACACACACACACACACATATATATATATATACCTTGTGTGAGCCCAGGAGTTAAAGGCTGCAGTGAGTGAGCTAGGATTGTGCCACTTGTGAGTTTTCTTCTTACTCCCCTAGCTGTACCTTTCTAGTATTTTCTAATCTTTCAACAAATATCTGTTGAGCATTCTCAGTGTGCAAAGCAGTGTTTTAAGCATTCGCGATACATCTGTGAGCAAAACAGACAAAAAATTCCCTGCCCTTAGATAACTTACCTTCTAGTGAGAGGAGGCAAGTAAAAGTAAAAAACAGACAAAATAATTAAATTTGCTAGGAGTGGTGACTCACCTGTAATCCCAGCACTTTTGGAGGCCAAGGTGGGTGGATCACCTGAGGTCAGGAGTTCGAGACCAGCCTGACCAACATGGAGAAATCCCATCTCTACTAAAATACAAAATTAACAGGTGTGGTGGTGCATGCCGGTTATCCCAGCTACTCGAGAGGCTGAGGCAGGAGAATCGCTTGAACCCAGGAGACAGAGGTTGTGTTGAGCCAAGATCGCGCCATTGCACTCCAGCCTGGACAACAAGAGTGCAAGTCTGTCTCAAAAAAAAAAAAAAAAAAAAAAGTAAATTTAGGTTAGAAAGTAAAAGGACAGGGGGTATAAGGTGTCATTGCAATTTTAAATAGGGTGGTCAGTGAAATGTCATTGAAAAGATGACATCAAACATAGCCAGGTAAAGACCTTGAAGTCTTTACCCTTGCCATTTTTCTGGAAGGTTCTCATCCTCAGTCTGAAACATCCACTTACAGATACTCTCATTATGGTCTTCTGCATCTCTTTAAGGTCTTTACTAAAATGTCCCCTTAGCCCTTTTCTGGCCACCTCTTTTGAAATTACAGTTTCCCCCAAACTCCCCCTTCCCCTTTCTTGTTTGATGTTTCTCTTTAGGTTTTATCATCGTCTCAACTGTTACCTATTTGAATCATGTATCTTATCTTTTGCTTGATTTTCTGCACTATAGTGTCAACTTCATAAGGGTGAGAATTGTTGTTTTCTTTCACTGTTGTTTCCCCATATTTGGGCTCTCAAGATTGCAATTGGGTCAATTTTGATGACGCATACTTTCTAAAACTGTGTGCATTTGACTAAGTCTTCAGAATTACTGGCATAAAATTGTTCAAAATATTGTTTTATGTATTCTCTATATTATTTTCTGTACCTATATATATTTCCCCAATATCGTTTCTTTGTACCTCCTTGCTTTTTCTTAATCACACTTTGGTATTGTTGATCTACAATGTTCTAACCTTCTTTTTTCATCCGTTTTCTTTTCTTTTCTTTCTTTCTTTTTCTTTTCTTTTTTTTTGAGATAGGGTATGGCTCTGTTGCCCAGACAGGAGTGTAGCGGTGCGATCATGGCTCACTTCAGCCTCTGCCTCCCAGGATCCAGTGATCCTTCCACCTTAGCCTCCCAAGTAGGTAGGACTACAGGCATGGGCCACCACACCCAGCTAATTTTTTATTTTTTGGAGAGAGGGTTTTACCATGTTGCCCAGGCTGGTCTCAGACTCCTGGGCTCAAGAGATCTGCCTGCCCTCCTAAAGTGCTGGAATTACACACATGAGTCACGGCACCCAGCCCCATTTTTTTCCGCAAAGGAAAGACAGTATTTTCATGATATGGCTCCTGTGTGAAAATAAACTGGGTTATAAATGGAGAGTGGAAGCCAGGGTACCATTTCAATAGACCAGTTTGAATGCCTTGAACCAGGGAAGCAGTTGTAGAGATGGTGGGAAATGGACAGATTCTGGATACATTCTGAGGACAGAACAATTTTCAGCATTGGGTACGTTCTATGAAAGAAAAAGAGTCATAAATGACATTATGATTTTGGGACTGTGTAACTGAAAAAAACAGAGTTTCTATCAATTAAGAATAGGAGACAATGAAGCGAGCTTTGGAGGAGAGATCAGGAATTCAGTTTGGGCATGTTGAGTCTGTTTCTCATCCAAGAGGACATGTGGAGTAGGCAATAGGTAAGAGAGCTCAAGAGAGAAGTACAGCCTGGAGATAAAAATGCAGAGTCACTGGCATATGGAGGGATGTTTAAAGCTCCGAGACTGGAGAAATTAAATAAAGAAGTGTATACAGAGAAGAGAAAAAGATCAAGGACTGATCTGGAGGGAATCCAGTATTAAGAACCAGTAAACGTCTGAGAAGGAGCAACCAGTGAGGTTGGAGGAAATCCAGCTACAGTGTTGTCTTAGAAGCAATGGGAAGCAAACGTATGGAGGATAGGGTATTTTCAGTAGGATCACCAAAGTAATCATTAAAATGTAGTTGAAGTAATTTCACCAATCTGCTCAAAATTCCCAGCTGGCTTCCACTACGGAAACACCAGAAGTTCCTACAAAGGCCGTTCCTGCAGCCCTTTGCCTTCTTTACCTCACAACCTGCTAATAACGCTTCTTCCATTGCTCTGTCTCATTTAGAGAGGCATGTTGATAAATGCCACAGTGATGTTGGTGTTTCAGGTTCTCCTTACAGTTCTGTCAGTTTTTGCTTTATATAGTTCAGAGTTTAATAGGCATGTTCAAGTGCAGGAGTAATATATCATCCTCCAGTAAATTGAACGTTTAATCTTTATGCAATTAATTATAGATGGTTTCCAACTTTAGTGATTCAACTTACAATTTTCACTTTACAATGGTGCAAAAGTAATATACATTCAGCAATGACATGTGATATGATACTCTTATGTGACATAGTCAACATTTTATTATAAAATAGGCTTTGCGTTAGAGAATTTTGCCAAATAGTAGGCTAATGTGAGTGTGAGTGTTCTGAGCACATTTAATGCAGGTGAAGATAAGCTATAATGTTTGGTTGGTTTAGGTGTATTAAATACATTTTTGACTTACAGTATTTTCAACTTACAATGAGTTTATTTGGACATAACCCCATTGTGAGTCAAGGAGTGTCTGTACTTATAATGCTTCTGTTCTGAAATCCATTTTGTCTGGTATTAATACATTTATATCAGATTTCTCTTAGTATTTGCCTGACATGTGTTCTATTTTGTTAATTTTAACCTATCCATGTTCTTAATGATTAACTGTGTCTTTTGTAAAAAGCAGATAATTCTATTTTGCTTGTTTGTCCAATCTGATAATCTCTGTCTTGTAACTAGTAAATTTCTACTTTATTCACATTTATTTATTATTATTGATATTCTTGAATTTGTTTCTAGCATCTAAGTCTTGGCTTTCTATTTGCTATACTTTTTCTTCTTTTTTACTTTCTTGCTATTTATATGTTGATTAAGGAGGTTTTACTTTTTGTTTCCTTGCTCATTTTTCTTATTCCATGGTTTTATTTATTATACTGGCATGAAAGTTATAAACTCTAGTTGTACAGTGTGATTGTCCTTGAATTTTGTTAGATACTTAACAAAATTGAAAGTTAATCAATATCTTAACCCCCTCTTAACCAATATAAGGAATTGGGAATACTTTAACCAGACCACTCTCCTTTTTATCTTACTTATTGTTGTTGTCAAATATTAAATTACTGACATTTTCCTAGCATGATAAATGTGTTGTTTCTGCTGGTTCTCACTCATGGTGGCTTGTTTCCTGTGGTTCGTGATCTCAGCTTTCCTCTTATTATATTTGCATTTGCTAATATCCTGGCCATGTTAGCCCTCATTGAGGGTTCTGACTAAATGGAAGAGATCTCGTTTCAGTGTCCTTACCCTGTTCACATTCTAAGACTCAATCTCTCTCACCAATGGTGTAGATATTTGTCCAGGACAATCTGGATTTTTTCTATTTGTTTTTTGCCTATGTCTGTGATCTAGTTTTGGGGTCATGTTTTACTGAGAATGGGGGACCTAAAATATTTTGCTTACTTCCTATGAACTCAGCAAGGTGAATTAAAATAATATATTTTGCCCAGCATCTAGCTGCTTTATACTGAGAAGACCTTTCAGAGGAATCGGTGACATCATGCCACTGAAGACGTTCTTTTATCATATGTATGAAAATGTTTCTGTTTGTTTGGATAGCTTGTACAGACATTTTCAATATAGTTGATATTTAAAAACAATTACAAATCAGAGCTAGCTGGGGTAAGAGCTCCAAGTGTGCTCTGAAGTCATTTGGGAAAGTTTCAGCCAAAACCATAAGCTACAGAAATGTGTCTGCATGTAATAAAGGAGGTAGAGAATGGCTAGAATACTCCTCATCAATAGCTGCTATAAAAATCACTCATTTGTTCTCTGTCCTCTTGTGATGAGCTCTTGGCTTCACATAGTACCCGTCCTTGAGGCACACATGACTTGTGAATATCTTTGTACTTACCTACAGAGTCAGAGCAGGTCAAAATGTGATCGTAGCAAAATACATGAGAATAGAAATAGTTTGCCCGTGAGGTTTTTCAACTATGTTAAAATGTCATATGTAGACAAGCACATACAAATCCTAATGTTTTAATTTATAATAGAAAAGTCTTCACTTTTCCATCCCTCGAGTGTGTCTCTTGATTTTAGGCTGGTTTTGCACTAATTTCTCCAATTAATCCACTAAATTTTGGTATGAGATAAAAATATTAATTTTAATGTATTATTTTCGTGGGCTAATGTGTCTTACTTTTTCAGTGAGTGACACATTGTTAAGTATGGTATTTATTCTGCCACTGGGACACAAACTAAGCTCTAGAAATTAAGACATGAATATCCTTTTACCTAACTCTTTCCTTTCTTCTAAGTGAGAAATTGGTGAGGGAGTATAAAATACATGTACATCTTTTTAGAAATTAGTTTGTGAATGATGGAAAACACAGCAAATACATCAGAAAAGATTCAAATTAACCTAAATAAATGAATCAAACCTGTGGAGATCTATACAGTCTATAAGGAATATTTATTAACATCACATTTAATTTTCCCACTGTGTTACCTATGGGGCATTCCCTGCACTTGTTTGAAATTTTCTAACCAAAAGCATATTTCAAAATATATTGTTTTATGATTGACTTACTTTAGATAGCAAGAAAATATCAATTTAATAGTCTGCATGCATTCAAAATAAAATAACGGTAGAAAGCCTAATGCCTTTTGCCTTCAAAGGTTTCAATTTCTCATGCTTAGTTTTAAGCCTTTACAAACCAACATATCCAAAATCAAGAAAGGCAAAAAATACCAAAATCATTTCATAGCAGTAATTATATTTTCCTTTGGCTCATGTGCCTTTAAAACGTCTGAATGCATTGCTGTGCAAGTGTCATGTGTGTTTAAAAGATGCATAATTATTAGATGCAGTTCCAGCATAGTGTTTTAAGTACAAGCACCCAGCTCCTGTTCAAGGTAAGCTGCCTCCGAATGTGGTAGCAGTATCAGATTGTTGAATACATTGACTCATCGGTGAAGGCTGGAAATTATGCTCCTTAGTCCTCTGTGAAACATGTTTTCCATTTTTTATTTTTTTTAAACTGTATCTTAGGATCTGCTTCAAAACACAGATGCCCACAAAAGAGCATTCCATGAAATCTACCGGACTAGGTCTGTTAACGGGATTCCAGTGCCACCTGATCAATTAGAGGACATGGCTGAGAGGTAAGAGAATATATTTAAATGAAGTCTGTTTTTAAAATGCCAGGTGGATGCTTGTTACATTTCTTTTGTGTGTGTGTGTGATTTTATTTTTAACAGAGAAGCTTACCTTTGGTAAATGGAAAGTAGGCTCCCATAACATATGCTGAGAATGCCAACATTCTAATATATTATTAACTGAAAAGAGTGAACCTGAATTTATCTGCAGCCTGGAAATCACAGAAATGGTTTCTTCACAGGCTGTATTTTTTTTCGGTACTGTAAGGAACATTATGTAATATTGCAAAAACAGCTTATAAAAGAAACAGACGAGAGATGTGTTGGCAGGGGAAAAAACCAAATCGAAGACTTCAATCATTCATGTTTTGCTTTTAAATACAGAGCTAGAAAAGAAAGCAGATCTCCAGAAATTGATCAGCCAGAGTTAGAAGAGCTTGTGGTCACATTCTATTTAAGGCTGACATGTAACAGGTTAAGTAAGCATCGGTTCTGTTACTATTAGTTACATTCTATAAATTCTCCCTGTTTTATTTCTAGGTTTCATTTTGTTTCCTCCACATCGGAGCTACACCTAATGAAAATGGAATTTTTAGAATTAAAGTACCGTCTGCTCTCACTGCTGGTTCTTGCAGAGTCAAAGCTGAAGTCCTGGATCATTAAGTATGGGAGGAGAGAGTCAGTGGAGCAGCTTCTACAGAACTACGTGGTAAGTCCCCGGTGCTTTGACAGAGAATTCCGATGAGCCATGGATTTAGCAACACTGTTCAGTTACTTTGACGCTGTTGTTTTAATCTTGAGTTTAAACATCAAGATAGCTGTGTGTTAAATGGGTTAGATATAAGTTTATGAGCTTTTCAGAATTATCTGAAATCTAAACCTATTTCTTTGGAATTTGATTATTTAAAATCCCCTAGTTTAGAAAGGCTTTGCTGCATTAATCATATGGGACCATCCTGACTGGCTTAATTGATTTTCTTAAAAAGTTTTTTTATTGCATACTCACATTTTTTATTGGAGGTCACCATTTAAACTAAATTAAAATACTTAAAGGTTACCGTCATGTTTTTTAAAATTCAGTTTTGACTAGTTTAGAACAATTCTCAAGTGTCCAAATGGGAACTATTTTTTTTAGATTGTGTCCACGGTGTCTTTTTTTATTGTCATTCCCTGAGCTTCATTGACCCTTGTGTGCCCCCAGGAAAAGTAAAATTTTGTCAATAAATCTCTGTACCAACTTAATTTTTAAAGATTATCTCATATTTCCAGCTATCAATATAGATAATTCTATGTTTACCAGAATCATAGACCTGCATCAGTGAAAGAACTTGGTTGCTCTGTAACTAGCAGTTTTCGGTTACATGTAATTAATGTATTAATTACTAAAAGACAGGTTATTTACTAAAATAAAAGACAGGTTACTAAAGACAGGTTATTTCTTAGTCAATTAAACATGCCCCTCCTACAAATTAATTTTCAATGCAAATTTGCTCACAAAATTAATGTTAATAGGTATTTAGTCTGGTACCATTTCATTTATGTTTAAACCCAAATTCTATGATAAATCAACGAACTTTTAAAATATAAGCCCATTTATAACTTGATTAGTCATAGTGACTCTATAACATGTTCTGCTTGAAATACTTACTGAAACCATATTCTCACTGAAGCATCTTAGAACCAGAATCTATTTTGTTACATTTCAGTTTCGTTTTCTGTGATGAGTGAACAACATGTAGTTGAGAAAAAAAATTGATTTAACTGCTTTACAGTAAAATCTTTCCCTATACTAAAATTGTCTAGGAAACATTTGTCCCAAAATGCAAAATCTGTTATGTTCCTTTTTTCATTTCTAGTTATTTTGGCAAGTTATGAAAAACCTAGAGTTTTAGATTCAAGCAATTACATTAGTTCTTCAAATATAAAATACAAATATGCATGTACATTTTCAGATTTGGTCATGCCAAATGATACCCTTTGAGCCCAGTAGTTGATTATACCAGATACAGTCTTTGTTCTGGCTATTTCAGAACAGCCAATTAGTCAGATTTAAACAGCTAATAAGACCATTCCACCAGGTGAATGTTCCAACACAATGATGTTAATAATTCTCTTTGATTTTCTCAAATGATATGTGAATAAACAATTATTATTAATGATAAAAACATTAGTACTCTCTGCCTGCTTCATAAAGTTAAAGACAAGTTCACTCAGCTGCTACTTCCAAACTGCTTTTTAACTTTCACAACTATTCATAAAATTGCTGATTATCCTACATACATAGCATGCTTTAATGAACATGTCCTAATAGTCTCATCTGCTACTGAAGAATGCCTACCTATCACTCATAATTATTTTCCATAAAGGTTTTAAGGTATTTTTTTGCTTAATAGTTTTGATAACCATGGAGTATGGAGCATTTCCCATGTGCCAAGTGTTTTACATGCATCATCTTTTATCTCAGTGATGGCCCTAGAGGCTGGGGGTTTCACATTGTTTTGGATACCAAGGAGCCAGTGCAAAAGCACTGAGGCTTCATAGGCTCAAGTCACATACTCCTGGTGGCACATGCTCCAGGTGGTAAAGTGTGGAATCAGAATTTGAATCCATATCTTTCCAAATCAAAAACGCTTGAGCTTAAGTGCTGAATATCATGATCTAAAAAAATTGTGAAAAAAATATTTTTAACATAAAAGGCCAAATCATGGATATGATATCTTATGTCTTCACGGTGTAAAGAATGTAATTCACATAAATATTAGTTCTATTTAATACTGGTTCATATTTGACAATATCTTACACTTACATACCTGTAAGTGTACCATCAAAGCCTGAGAGTTGCTGTTACTTGTGTATGAGACAGCATGGTTGTGGGAGAGGAGAAACTGATAAAGTGCAGATACCAGTCACTACAAATGTGGTTAGTCATGGTTTAGCTACTGAGTACCCATGTGTCTGTGAATAACTTAATTTCTAGAAGACTTAGTCTTTCCCAGATGTTTAATAATGATGATGAT
>PVKP010016023.1:0-49151 GCA_004027715.1 Plecturocebus donacophilus | reverse complement strand
TGCACACTCCGCACCGAGAAGCGCCGCGCCGGCCAAAAGAGTCGCCAAAAGATTCCCTCGCCGGGAATCTCCCAGTCCGTGGGCATCAAATATTCGTCTGCAACTGTGGCGTCCACTCGCTCTCTGCGCCCTCACCGCGAGCCACAATCCCGAGCTGCTGCTACGCGGCCATTTTGGATCTCTCTCCGCCCGGTGATGAAGTTTTTCGGTTTCTTAGTTATCCTTTGGTGGACGCCCGTTCCCCTCAGAGCCGGACCTTCCCGGGTTCCCTGTGCTTGCTGTGAAACTCTCAGTCCTCAGTGCTTCCAGTTGCTGTTTTCCTTGTGGGGATGGGACCAGCCGAGCCCATCTGTCCCGTATACTGTGTACTGGGAAGCGCCGCGCCGGGCACCGGCAAAAGAACCGCGCCGGCCAAAAGAGTCGCACTGGCGACCCGTGTGGCTTCTCTGCCAGGACTCTCCCGGTCTGTGGGCAACAAAAATTCGTCGGAAAGTGCGGCGTCCACTCGTTCTCTGTGCTTTCGCTGGGAGCTACAATCCTGAGCTGTTGCTAATCGGCCATCTTGGATCTCTCTCCCTCAACTGTTTCTTAAAAGGTGAAACATAGAATTAATATATGACCCAGCAGTTTCACTCCTAGGTGTATACTCCAAAGAATTGAAAACATGGACACAAGCAGATACACGTACACAAATATTCATTGCAGCAATATTCGCGATAGCACAAAGTTAGAAACCCAGGTTGTCCATTAACACATGAATGGATACACAGAATATTGGATGTATGCACAATTTAATATTATTCAACCACAGAACGGAATGAAGTTCTGATATATGCTACAGCATGATGAACCCTGAAAGCATTATGCTAAATGAAATAAGCCAGACACAAAAGGACAAATATTGTATGATCCCACTTATGTGAAATATCTAGGGTGGGCAAATTCATGGAGAGAAAAAGTAGATTATAGGTTACCAGGGACAGGGCGAAGGGAGGAATCGGGAGTTATTGCTTAATGGATACGGAGTTTCTGTTTCGGGTGATGAAAATGCTTTAAAAATGGTAATGATAGTTACACAACGTTGTGCATGTAATAAATGTCTCAGAAATGTAAAACAAAAATTAAAGAGCTTTGTTAAAATGAATATTCAAGACATGGGGAGAAAATATTCACATTTATTGGGTAAAGGATTGATATCTAGGATATAAATATTTTTTACAGCTCAGTAATAAAGGCAAACAACTAAATTTTAAACTGGGCAAAAGATTTGAACAGATACTTCAAAAAAGAAGATATGAATATCCAAAAAGTACGTTAAAAGTATTCAACATCATGAGTAACAAGGGAAATGCAAATGTGAATTACAATAAAATACTCCTATACATTAAGTACAACCACCAAAATTTAAAAGATTAACATCACTAAAGGTTGGCAAGGATGTTGAACAGCTGGAATTCTCATACATTGTGGCTGGAAATTGGGGTTTTCACCCGCTTTGGTAATAGGCCTGACAGTTTCTTATTGAAGTAAACATACACTTGCCCTATAATGCAGCCATTCTACTCATTTACTAAGAGAAATTTGTCAAAATTAGTCACAAAAAGGCTTGTGTAAGCATGTTGATGGCTATTTTAGTCATAATCGCCAAAAATTAGAAATAGCCCACGTGTTTATCTGTAGAATAATGGACAAAGTGGAATTTATCCACAAAATGGGCTATTATTTAGTGATTAAAAGGAACCAACTACCAATGTAAGCAATAACAGGAATTTATTTTAACAATATTATGCTGAGTAAAAGAAGCATTACACAAAAACCCATGCAAGATATGATTTTATTTACACGAATCTCTAGAAATAATCTGTGGTAGGAAAAAAATCAGAATATTTGTTGCAGGCACCAGGGCAGAGATTGTCTGATGAGGTGCATGGGATTACTTTCCAGAGGAAAGTATTTTATATCCTTAGAGCAGTTTGGACTACATAGGTGTAGATGATTGTCGGAACTTGCTCGCTTAAGATCTGTGCATTTTTCTTTTCTTTCTTTTTTTTTTTTTTTTTTTGTAGTTGTCATTGTTCTAAGAAACAGGTTCTGCCTCTCACACAGGCCAGAGTAAAGCTGTGTGGTCATAGCTCCCTGCAGCCTCAAACTCCTGGGCTCAAGTGATCCTCCTGCCTCAGCTTCCCAAGTAGCTGGCACGACAGCCGTGGACCGCCATGCCCGGCTAATCTTAAAAAAAAATTTGTTTTAGAGATGGGTCTTGTTATGTTGACCAGGCTGGTCTCAAACTCCTGGGCTCTCTAGTGGTTCTCCTGCCTTGGCCTCACAAAGTGCTGAGGTCACATGCATGAGCGCCGTGCCCGGGCTGCATTTCCTTTTATGTAGATTTTCCATTAAATAAAAACTTCTAGTTATTGATATGAAGGAACAGAAATAATCCTGAGCTTGGAAAGTGGTAACCACGCAGTGGCAAAACAACATGTGTTTATGGGATTGTTAGCACTGGCCTTGGGCAGCTACTGCCTGCTGTTTCACAATGTACTCACCATGTATGTTAATAACTAGTGCTGTAAGCTACATCTTCATGTTTCTTATTGCTTAATTATCAATTTGTAGACACTAAGCAAGACACACAAGTAGTGCGTATGGAGGTTTCCTTCTCAAGAACTTCCTCTCTGGTGATCAAATCATCAGTGCCCAGATGGGAACACTGTATGCATTCGTCAGGAAAAAAGTGCTCAGTAATAGATGTGGAAAAATCAGTGAGCAATAGATAATTCCACGTATTTTCAGGAAAGAAAAAAATGTTTGTAAAATCACATTTTTCTATTGGTGGCCGTTTCAATTTTGTACAATTTGATGGAAAATAAATGTAGAGGTTTTCAGAACCTTCTGGTGACATTCCAGGTTTTCTCTCCTGAGCTCTCTACTGTTTCTTTGACATTCATGGAGTGTTGGCTCAAAATTTGTTTTCTACACTCTTACCCAGGGGAGATTCTGCCTCAGTAGGTCTAAGAGGCTGTCATCTTTTTAATTAGTGCATCGAGCAATTTGCATCAAATTATTTGGGAAACGTTGCATTTAGATTATAGGTAAAGGCATCAGACAAGAATTCATCTTGTAAATTCTTAGTGGTGACCAATAATAGCTTAAAAATTCAGTGTAATAATAAAAACAATGGTAACTTAAGATAATACTATTGAATATTTATGAAGCAATTACCATATTTCAGTTCCTCACCTAAATGCTTTTTTTCCCGTTAACTTGTTTAATCCTCACAAAAGATGGAGGTGCTGTAATTATCTCCTTTCACAGATGAGAAAACAAATAAGAGGATAAATAATTTGCGCCTCCCCTTTCCTCTCCCTACCCTAGGCACAAAAGTAGTAGATGACAGAGTCAGGCTTTAAACCGCACGTTCTGGCCTCAGAGCTCATGGCTCACCCGGTAATTTGCCGCATGCGTTACAGGCAGTATGGTGTGTTCATTTTGAGGATTGGAAGGAATTCTTCTACAGGACAGTAATGAGGTGTAATCACAGTCCAGTGTCTCAGTCCTTCTTCTCCTGATCTCCTCGCCACCCTGTAGCACTGGTGGTCTGGAACCGAGAAAGAGTTGGAAGGCTTTGGCTTGAGCTCCGACGTGATCATTTGTTAGCAGCAGGAAGGTGGGCATGCCGCAGCCTGTCCGTCCTGTGAGTTAATAACACTCCTCCTGGAGTGCAGATCATGGGAGGTGATGCCTGTGCAAGTGCCCGACAGACGCCAGGCGGCCCGTCAGTCATCCTCCGCGTTGCATGCCATCTCGCTCTCACTTTGTCGCCTGCTTATTTCTTATGTCCATAAGGGACTCTTCTGCTTTTTTCGTGGTCATCTGTTTTTCTTTTTTAATTTTAGTCTTGTCCACAGAGTTATTCTTTTCTCAACTCTGCTTTCAGTTACTGCAGCATCCTTAGAGTTGCTGTTTTCTCGTGTCTTGCTGCTTCTTCTGTGCTTGTGTGACCTGTTCTTGTTGCATATGTATCTGTATTAAAAATAAATGTGTGCACCGCCTCTCCTGACAGAGAAATCTTACCAAAATGTTGAACTTAAATTTGGTTAAGGTAATGAAGAAGACATGGGGACATCCTTGTTCTTCAGGGATGCAGTCGGTAAAATCCAGCTGTGAAACTTTCCTGGACCAAAGACAGTTCTTCAGCTAAGGAAGAGGTGCGGAGCAGTAGGGAGGAGGGAGAGAGACGGAAGTGGGGACTTCTTCACAGATGAAAAGAGATTTAAAAGAGAATTGCAATATGTGGACTGCCTATGTATCCCTATTCAAACAGACTCTTTAAAAATGGACAAGTGTAAGACAAGTACAAAACTGAATACTGATAAAATGTAAAAATCATTTTAAAGCTTTTTAAGATACGGTAATGATGAAATATTTACGGATGAAATGTCATATCTGAGATTTGCCTCAGAATCCCCAGTGGGAGCGTGTGGCTAGGTGACCGAGGGGTGATATTGTTGAAGCTGACTGCTAAGAGCTTGAGGATTAATTATGCCATACTGTGTATTTGTATATTTATGTATTTTTACATATGTTTAAAGTTCCCTGTCATAAAAAGTACACAAAATATATATTTGTAACCTTTCTCTATTTACACAATCCTCCGGATTTAACAAAGCAGTTCTCACTTTAAAACTGATTCTAAGGAATTTTTATTTACCTCATATTAACTATCCACTTCAAGCTTGGCCTGGAAAAATTTTGTTCCAGTGTTTTCTGACAGCATTTTTCTAGATAAGCCAAACTTTTTGGAAGCAGTTGCCTTAAGCATCTGTCAGTAGAATCTGATCGGATTGGTTACATTGAATGAATTAAATGGAGGCAAAGTCAAGCGGATGAAAACCCCCTGGTCTTCCACTGAGCATCTGCTCCTTGTGACAGGTTCACAAAGGTCACTTTTACTGATTTTCCTGAGCTGAATTTGAGGGAGCAGGTGCAGAGACGTTGGCTTCTTTTGTCTCGCACCTGCCTTTCCTCAGGTAAGTAGAAACAGCTGTTGAAAGCAGACTAGCATTGCCCAGTAGGTAGGTCTGGAATGATCCCAAATACGCAGCTCTTTGTGCAGCCTAGTTTTTAATAGCAGGTAGTTTTGACTTGGCATGACAAAAGAAGCACATTAGGACATCTTAATAATGTACTAATTCTTTGGGGTTTTGACTGGAGTCAGTTAGATAATCATGATTCATTCAAGTTGCTGCACTCAATGCAGTTTACAGCCTAGTACCATGAGGTGTTCCCTGGCCTTTTGCTTGCCTCAAAGCAAAAGAACAATAGCATTCAACCTGCTTGCTCCCTCACTGTATAACTGAAGGGTTCACTTTGTATCTCATGCCTGTAGCAACTGCTTTTCAGTAATCACAATGAAGAGTAAGGGATATATGTGTAGGGTTATATGGCTGGATCATTTGCGTGGGGTGGACCTGACCATGGGGGAAGGATAATGTAAATTTCAAAGTGTAAATATGTCACTGCATAATTTTTTGTTCTGGACATCGCTACACTTATTTATATTGTTTCTAAGGTTTTCTATTTGATAGGATGGAGAATATGCAGTGGTTACATACTTCTGTAGTCACATGAAGCACTGTTCTCCTATTTGCTAAGTCTGTGTGCCTTGAGATAGTATTTTAGCATCTCTATCCTTGGTTGCCTGTTCTGCAAAACGAGGATAATAACAGAACTAAGTTCATGGAGTTGTGCCAGAGATAAAAATGAAGAAATGAATGCAGAGAGCTAAGCACAGTGCTGGGCATGGAGTAAGTGCTGAAGAACTCAGGATGATGATAATGATGGTGAATAATGGTAGAGTAGTATGTGAACACAAAGACTGAGTAGTTTCTTACTAAAGTAGAAAATAACATTATTTTATGCTTGTAATGCAGTCCTTGTCAAAGAATTCAAATGGTGTGATTATAAATACATAGCAAAGAAATATGCTTCATATATTTGACATATAATTGTGTGCTGAGTACATTTGAATCAAAGAGAGAATGGAATTGCTGTCAAGGGTATTGGTAGTTCATTAGCTTATTGACTGCCTACAAAGTATCTAAAGCGTTTTTCCGGTGTCAGCCTGACGCATTAATTTCTAGGTCAGCATATTATTGACCTCAACTATTTGATTCTTTTAAAAATTAGCTTAACTATTTTTTGGCCAGATGCTGTTTTATAAAATCAGTAAATAATTCAATAAAAATTCTTTTCTCCTTACCATGCCATTCAGATGGTCTTCCTAAATTAACAGTGGTAAATTTACCAGTACTAGAACTTGGAAGAATTAACCTCTTAGCCTACACCCTACATTCTTTTTTTTTTTTTTTTTTCCTGTGATTCAAACATATAATGGATATCTCTTTATGTGGCCTCAGAGAGAAACATATTAACACTTCAAATTTAACAAGTTTTAAATATAAGCTGTTTGGTCTTTTTAAACGAAGTTTAAGTGATGCTTTTCTTTATAAAGGCTACTCTTTGGAATCAGAGATTTTCCTTGGGGAAGTTTGAAGAAGGTCTTTCACTTCATGTTTGAGTGTTATAGGTTTAACTACTTTCCCCATTGTAGAGATCACTGTTAATTTAATTTTTACCTTAAGTTATACATTTATAAACTTTAGTTTTGGACAAATAAAAATAACACATAATACAAAGTGTAGGCTGAGTGCTGTGGCTCACACCTGTAATCTCAGCACTTAGGGACGATCTCTTGAGCCCAGGAGTTCAAGGCAGAAGGATCTTCTGAGCCCAGGAGTTCAAGACCAGCCTGAGCATCATAGTGAGAGCCTGTGTTTTATTAAAAAATTTATACAATATATAATGTAACTGACATTAGTGAATTTTCCTCAGAGAATAAGCAATGTTAGTTTCGTCACGTGCTCTTTAGATTCTTATTTTGTTTTTTTTCCTTTCTTCCTTTTCCTACTTTCATTTAAACTTGTTTTTTTTTTTAACTTTTCTTTTTTTCTTTTTTGAGACAGAGTCTTGCTCTGTTGCCAGGCTGGAGTGCAGTGGTGCAATCTCGGCTCATTGCAACCTTCGCCTCACGTGTTCAAGCGATTCTCCTGCCTCAGCCTTCTAAGTAGCTGGCACTACAGGCACCTGCCACCATGCCCAGCTAATTTTTGTATTTTTAGTAGAGACAAGGTTTCATAATGTTGGCCAGTATGGTCTCAATCTCTTGACCTCGTGATCTACCCTCCTCGGCCTCCCAAAGTCCTGGGATTACAGGCGTGAGCCACCACACCTGGCCTGTTTTATTTTTTTAATGAAATAATATGTTATAGATAAAGTTGAAGTTCCCTATTACCTCCTACCAGGTTCTCTTCACCTGCTTCTCTGCCAGAAGTAACTGCTACCGTGAATCTGTTGTGTATCTTTTCTCTGTATGTGTATGCTTTGTAAATTTATAATATTAAAAGTGGTTTTATACTCTCAAATATTATTCAGCTATTTTTTCACTCACTGTTTTCTTTTTCCTTTTTTTTTTTTTTTTTTGAGCGGAGTCTCACATTGTCGCCCAGGCAGTCGTGCAGTGGCATGATCTCGGCTCACTGCAGTCTCCACCTCCTGGGTTCAAGCAATTCTCCTGCCTCAGCCTCCTGAGTAGCTGGGACTACGGGTGTGCACCACCACACCCAGCTAAATTTTTTGTATTTTTAGTGGAGACGGGGTTTCACCGTGTTGGCCAGGATGGTCTCCATCTCCTGACCCTGTGATCCACCCACCTCGGCCTCCTAAAGTGCTGGGATTACAGGCATGAGCCACCGTGCCTGGCCCATTCACCATTTTATTTTATGGACCTATCCATATATGTCCATATATCTGTTTTATTTAATAGCTCTATAGTAGTTCATCATATTAATTTACAGCTTATTCATCTGGTGATGGATATTTGGGTTGTTTCAATGACAAGCAATGCAATTGTAGTGAACACCTTGCACTTCCTTTTATACGCATGGGAGAGTTACTTCATGATACCTTACCTGTAAATGAAATTGTGGATTAATGAATATGCTTATTTCCACTTTGCTGGATATTACCTACATGTTCTCCTGTACTTCTCTCCACGGTGTGTGTTTCCATTTCCTCATACCCTTTCTCAGCTTTTCATTTTTAGAGTTCAGAATCTAAAGTACTTAGCAGAAGAATGAGCTCAAGTGCCTCATATCTTTGTAGGAAAGATGGACACAGATAGAGATGCCTTCATTCAGGATGTTCTCATCATCATGGTGTTGATGATTCCCACAGGAGATTTCAGAGTTTGCAAGTGATGTCTAACATCGGCAGTCGTGAGAGGTCTCTCCTGTCTTCATCTCTTCAGCATGGTTAAACTGCAACTGTTTATAATCATTCCTGGAAAGAAAGAGAATGGCTTTCCATAACAACCCTTCTGCAAGCAAGCACTACCATACCCAGACACACATCCGGCTGCATGATTGCTGTGGAAATATGTGTATTTCAATAGTCACTCCCCAAAGTTTTGTTCCTCAGCTTTCTTTTTCCAGTGGCCCTTTTGATAAATATCTTATTTCTCTCTCTCCCCTCAGCCTCTGATATGCCACCGCTTACATCTGGTCTCCAACATTATTGGGAATATGTAAAACAAACAAAAATAGCCTTCTGAGCAGTGACTGAAAGAGAACCCTGACAGATAAAATTGAAGAGATTGGGATTGGAAATGGCTTCTTTTTTCTTTTGAAGTCATTTTATGCAATTTAAAAATGAGATGGAAAGAATAGATAAGAAATCTTGACCAAAACAAATTAGTAAGTCCAACATTTGAATACATTCATTTGATATAAAATGCGTATTTTTGTAACTGCTTAAATGACTAGTTTCTAGTGCTAAGTAAAACAATACTTATTTTAAATTAATAATGAAAGCTATGGTTTGAGTTTTTTGACTTAGAAATAAATATAGTTGGGTTTGATTGGTAAACTCATCAAGTTAATGTGGTTCATTTATTTTTCAGTTAACATTCTGGTTTAGGATTCTGTGTACCACTGTTGGAAACTGAGACCACCCGATATTACCAAGTTGGGGATGGAGGGTAGAAGGCATCATGGAGATGAAAACTCTCTCCCTACTCCCTACCTTTCTCAAAATAAATCTTTCTCTTCTCCAGGAGAGCTGTGACCTTAGAGCTCTGTTATGTTCACTTCAATCAGATTAAAGTGTTCTTGGGTTCGGAGGATTGTTTCAGAAATTATTTTCTACTGGGACCTGTGCCTCAGTCTACTTGAGCTGCGATCACAAAATGCCTTAGAATGCGTATAAACAGTATGGACTTACTCCTCGAAGTCCTGAAGGCTGGGAAATCTAAGATCGCGGTGCCAACAGATTCAGTATCTGGTGAAGGCATGCTCTCTGCTTCAAAAATGGTGCCCTCTAGCTGTTTATTCACATGACAGAAGAGGTGAGCAAGCTTTCTCAGGCCTCTTTTTTTATTTTTTATTTTTTTGAGACAGAGTCTTTTCCTGTCACTCAGTCTGGAATGCAGTGGTGCGATCTTGGCTCACTGCAACCTCCGCCTCCTGGGTTCGATTGATTCTCCTGCCTCAGCCTCCCAAGTAGCTGGGATTATAGGTACGCACCACCAAGCCTAGCTAATTTTTATATTTTTAATAAAGATGGGGGTTTCACCACGTTGGCCAGGCTGGTCTAGAACTACTGACCTCAGGTAATCTGCCCGCCTTGGCCTCTCAAAGTGCTGGGATTACAGGTGTGAGCCCTCACACCTGGCCTCTCCGGCATCTTTTAAGGGCACTAATCCCATTCCTAAGGTAATAGCTGTCATAACCTAATCACCTCCCAAAGGGCCCTTTGATTAAAGTCGATTCCCCTGTGGACATTTGTTCAGAAATGATTAAGTCAAATGGGACAACACAAGAAAAGAGACTGTATTTCCTAACCCCCAGTAGAAATGAATTGGGCACCAGTGGAGGTTTTTCTATTTTTCTTGGCATCTGAAATCAAAGTTGCAGGCCCAGATGAAGAAGTGTTGAGTATGCCAAGCCCCTTAAAGCAGAGGCCTCCCAACCTTGCCGCAGCAAGCCAGACTGAGGGTGAGGCCACATGACCTGGCCTCTGTTGACCTTGGGAATCTGGTAGGCAGCCAGATGCTTCAGATAACATACATCTATAAGATAGAAAAACAAGTGTTTATTAGGGAAGTCTTCCTAGAAATAGCCCTCATTTTGTGTCTTTTTTCCACCCATCTTCAGTTTTATATTCAGAAAATAAGTCTACTTTTTAAGTAAGGAACTACAGTATTATCCTAATTATGTAGGAAAAAGTCTTTGTGTATGTGTAGAAAAAAGACTGAATTGAAATAAAATAATCTAAATGATTTTTATCTCTCAGGGGTGGGATTAAGTTACTTTAATTTTATATTCTATGAAATATTTACAGCAAGTGTTCATTATCTTTGTTTCCTACAATGAGCATGAATTAGCTTTCTTTTCCTAATTACAAAATAATTAGAAGTACATGTATTTCATTATTCATTAAAAATACATTTTTGAAATAATTAAAAATACAATAAAAATCTATTTAAGATTGGATTATATGAATGACTTGGTCAAAGGTCTGATGAATTGATGAAATCAAGTTTCCGAATCTTTGGAGAAAACCATGAAAATGTTGCTACTCTTTAGGGCACAGTCTTGTTAATCAACAGATCTTTACTCATTTGCTTCTGGGTGTGGAAGGATGGCCCACCTCCTCGTAGGTGTATAATTAGTTTGTGACGGCTGCATTCTGTAATGGGAAATGACTTGGGCCCTTTTACTGTTTTTACTGAATTTTGTTTCCTTTGCTTCTGTTTACCTCCCTGTCTCTTGTGAGTTTGTGTATGTGTTCCTGTTCTGCTTGTCTGTATACCTCTAGATACTCTCTTGATCCTTAGTTCTATAGTGTATTTCATGCTGTCCGCTTATTCACACCCCACACCCCCAGCCACACCTCCTATGACATTTGGAATTCTCATTCTTGATGAGTGTTCACCATCTCCAGTTGGAATGCCCTGAATGAGATGTTCACGCACGCTGGATCATGACTGGAGCAACTTCTCTAAATGTGACTGTCATTGCCACAGTGGCCTCCTGCTTAGGCTTCCCCTGGGTTCTTGTCAGGAATTAGCTTGTTTTTACAAGGGTTATTATAATTTTGAAGTAGCCTACTTTTGACTATTAACTATTTTTCCTGGCATCTGAAATCAAAGAGATGGAAACCTGGTTCCTCCTTCTAAATTATATGGATTCAGTAGGCTTAGAATACTTACTGAGAGTACTAATAAACCAAACATTACTTAAATAATCTACTCATACAAATTACTGAGTAAAGTAATGTTTCGTGAAGACAATCATATATAAGTTTTTGTATTTTTACATACAGTAAAATACCCCATTTAAAATAATTTTATGATTAAAGCTTTTATAAAATAATTTCCTACCAATTTATGTTTGCTCAGAGAAGCTTACACTAAGGTTAAAGGGTTTCCAGGGTTTTCCCTACACAGAATATTAGTTCCAACAGGTATCTTGAAGATCACCTTACTAATACCACATTTTATTTATTTGAGGAAGTAAATCACTCCTCAGCAAATGCAAAAGAACGGAGATCGTAACAAACAGTCTATATAACTGACTCTACAAATAAAATGTGGTATTAGTAAGGTGATCTTCAAGATACCTGTTGGAACTAATATTCTGTGTAGGGAAATACCCATGTTATATAACTAACTCTACTGAACACAGTACAATCAAGACAGTTTCCTAGGATCCTTCTCTCATTCTTTAGCCACCACAACACAGTACGTCTTATGAATGAGGTGTTATTTTCAGGGCATAATTTGTCTTGTTCTTGCAGCGGTGGATCTTGTGAACAGAATAATGCTGCTTTTCAAAACCATTTATTGGCAATGTAATGGTGGTATAGTTTTTATCTGGTACAGTGCTAAGCAGTTTCTATGTCATTACTTTTACTTTTATTCTCTGGTTGGGTGTGGTGGCTCACACCAGTAATTTCAGCACTTTGGGAGGCCTAGGCAGGCGGATCTCTGAGGTAAGGAGTTTGAGACCAGCCTGGCCAACCTGGTAAAATCCCATCTGTACAAAAAATAAAAAAATAGCTGGGAATGGTGGTACACGCCTGTAATCCCAACTACTCTGGAGGCTGAGGCAGGAGAATCGCTTGAACCCAGGAGGCAGAGGCTGCAGTGAGCCAAGATCATGCCACTCTACTCCAGCCTGGGTGACAGAGTGAAACTCCGTCTTAAAAAAAAAAAATGATCCTGAAAGACTAGCAACCAGCTAGTGTCAAAATGGCAGGTTCAAATTCACACATAACAATATTAACCTTGAACATAAATGAGCTAAATGCCCCAGTCAAAAGACACAAACCTGCAAATTGGATAAAAAGTCAAAACCCATCGGTGTGCTGTATCCAGGAAACCCATCTCACATGCAAGGACACACATAGGCTCAAAATAAAGGGATGGAGGAAGATTAACCAAGCAGTTGGAGAGCAAAAAAAATCAGGAGTTGCAATCCTAGTTTCTGATAAAATAGGCTTTAAACCAAAAAAGATCAAAAGAAACAAAGAAGGGCATTACATAATGGTAAAAGGATCAGTGCATCGAGAAGAGCTAATGATCGTAGATATACATGCACTCAATACAGGAGCACCCAGATGCATAAAGCAACTTCTTAATGACCTACAAAGAGACTTAGACTCCCGCACAATAATCGTGGGAGACTTTAATACTCCACTGTAAATATTAGATCAACAAGACAGAAAATTAACAAGGATATTCAGGATTTGAACTCAGATCTGGACCAAGCAAACCTAATAGACATCTACAGAACTCTCCACCCCAAATCCGCAGAATATATGTTCTTCTCAGCACCACATCGCACCTAATCTAAAATTGACCACATAATTGGAAGTAAATCACTCCTCAGCACCACATCGCACCTAATCTAAAATTGACCACATAATTGGAAGTAAATCACTCCTCAGCAAATGCAAAAGAACGGAGATCGTAACAAACAGTCTCTCAGACCACAGTGCAATCAAGTTAGAACTCAGGATTAAGAAACTAACTCAAAACCACACAACTTCTTGGAAACTGATCAACTGGCTCTTAAATGTTGACTGGATAAACAATGAAATGAAAGCAGAAATAATGATGTTCTTCAAAACCAATGAGAACGAATACACAACATACCAGAATCTCTGGGACACAGTTAAAGCAGTGTCTAGAGGGAAATTTATAGCAGTAAATGCCCACATGAGAAGCAAAGAAAGATCTAAAAATCAACACTCTGTCATCAAAATTGAAAGAGCTAGAGGAGTGAGATAAAAAAAAAAAAAAAGAAAAAAAACTCAGAAGCTAGCAGAAGACAAGAAATAACTAAGATCAGAGCAGAACTGAAGGAGATAGAGACACAAAAAACCCTCAAAAAAATCAGTAAATCCAGGAGGTGGTTTTTTGAAAACACCAACAAAATAGACAGACTGATAGCCAGATAATTAAAAAAGAAGAGAGAAAAGAATCAAATAGGTGCAATAAAAAACAATAAAGGGGATATCACCACCGATTCCACAGAAATACAAGCTACTATCAGAGATTACTACAAACAACTCTATTTACCTAAACCAGTAAACCTGAAAGAAATGAATAAATTACTGGACACTTGCACCCTCCCAAGCCTAAACCAGGAAGAAGTTGAAACCCTGAACAGACCAATAATAAGGGCTGACGTTGAGGCAGCAATTAATAGCCTACCAACCAAAAAAAGCCCAGGTCCAGATAGGTTCACAGCTGAATTCTACCAGATGTACAAAGAAGAGCTGGTACCACTCCTTCTGAAACTATTCCAAACAATAAAAAACGGAATCCTTCCCAAATCATTTTATGAGACCCACATCATCCTGATACCAAAACCTAGCAGAGACTCAAAAAAAAGGGAAAACTTCAGGCCAATATCCATGATGAACATAGATGTAAAAATCTTCAATAAAATACTGGCAAACCAATTGCAAGAGCACATCAAAAAGCTTATCCATCGCAATCAAGTAGGCTTCATCCCAGGGATGCAAGGCTGATTCAACATACACAAGTCTATAAATGTAATCCACCACATAACAGAACCAGAGATGAAAACCACATGATTATCACAATAGATGCAGAGAAGGCCTTTGACAACATTCAACAGCCCTTTTTTCTAACAACTCTCAATAAACTAGGTATCGACAGAATGTATCTCAAAATAATAAAGCTGTTTATGACAAACCCACAGCCAGTATCATACTGAATGAGCAAAAACTGGAAGCATTCCCTTTGAAATCTGGCACTAGACAAGGATGCCCTTTCTCACCATTCCTATTTAATATAGCACTGAAAGTTCTAGCCAGCCAATAAGGCAAGGAAAAGAAACAAAAGATATTCAGTTAGGAAAGGAGGAAGTCAAATTGTCTCTATTTGCAGACGACATGACTATACACTTAGAAGACCCCATCGTCTCAGCACAAAATCTCCTGAAACTGATAAGCAACTTCAGCAAAGTCTCAGGATACAAAATTAATGTGTAGAAATTACAAGCATTCCTATGCACCAATAACGGACTTAAAGAGAGCCAAATCAAGAGCAAACTGCCATTCAAAATTGCTACAAAGAGAATAAAATACCGAGGAATACAACCAACAAAGGACATAAAGGACCTCTTCAAGGAGAACTATAAACCACTGCTCAAGGAAATAGGAGAGGACACAAACGGAAAAACATTCCATACTCATGGTTAGGAAGCATCAATATTGTGAAAATGGCCATACTGCCCAAAGTAATTTATAGATTCAATGCTAATCCCCATCAAGCTACCTTTGACCCTCTTCACAGAACTGGAAAAAATCACCTTAAACTTCGTATGGAACCAAAAGAGAGCCTGCATAGCCAAGACGATCCTAAGCAAAAAGAACAAAGCTGGAGGCATCACGCTACCTGACTTCAAATTATACTACAAGCCTACAGTAATCAAAACAGTATGGTACTGGTACCAAAACAGAGATGTAGACCAATGGAACAGAACAGAGGCCTCGGAGGCAACACCATAAATGTACAACTATCTGATATTTGACAAACCTGACAGAAGCAATGGGGAAAGGATTCCCTGTTTAATAAATGATGTGGGAAAAACTGGCTAGCCATGTTCAGAAAGCAGAAACTGGACCCCTTCCTGACACCTTACACTAAAATTAATTCCAGATGGATTAAAGACTTAAACATAAGACCTAACACCATAAAAACCCTAGAAGAAAACCTAGACAAAACCATTCAGGACATAGGCATGGACAACGGCTTCATGACTAAAACACCAAAATCATTGGCAACAAAAGCCAAAATAGACAAATGGGATCTAATTAAACTCCAGAGCTTCTGTACAGCAAAAGAAAGAATCATTAGAGTGAACTGGCAACCAACAGAATGGGGAAAAAAATGTTGCAATCTACCCGTCTGACAAAGGGCTAATATTCAAAATCTATGAAGAACTAAAACAGATTTACAAGAAAAAAACAAACCCATTCAAAAGTGGGTGAAGGACATGAACAGACACTTTTCAAAAGAAGAAATATGTGAGGCCAACAAACATGAAAAAATGCTCATCATGACTCGTCATTAGAGAAATGCAAATCAAAACCACTTTGAGATACCATCTCACACCAGTTAGAATGGCTATCATTAAAAAATCTGGAGACAACAGATGCTGGAGAGGATGTAGAGAAATAGGAACACTTTTTCACTGTTGGTGGGAGTGTAAATAAGTTCAACTGTTGTGGAAGACAGTGTGGCAATTCCTCAAGGACCTAGAAATAGAAACTCCATTTGACCCAGCAATTCTCTTACTGGGTATATACCCAAAGGATTATAAATCATTCTGTTATGAAGACACATGCACACGTATGTTTATTGCTGCACTGTTTACAATAGCAAAGACCTGGAACCAACCCAAATGCCCATCAATGATAAACTGGACAGGGAAAATGTGGCACATATATACCATGGAATACCATGAAGCCATAAAAAAACAATGAGTTTGTGTCCTTTGTAGGGACACGGATGAACCTGGAAACCATCATTCTCAGCAAACTGACACAAGAACAGAAAATCAAACATCACATGTTCTCATAGTTGAGTGTTGATCAGTGAGAACACATTGACACGGTGGGGGAGCATCACACAGTGGGGTCTGTTGTGGGGGACTAGGGGAGGGACAGCAGGGGGTAGGGAGGTTGGGGAGGGATAACATGGGGTGAAATGCCAGATATAGGTGACGAGGGGATGAAGGCAGCAAACCACATTGTTATGTATGTACCTAGGCAACAATCCTACATGATCTTTACATGTGCCCCAGAACCTAAAGTACAATTTAAAAAAAAATATATATATATATATATATATATATATATAATAAATGTAAAATGGAAAAAAATTTTTTTTATTTTCATAACTCTATAAAATTGTAATTACTATCCTCATTTTTCTGATGAGGAAACTGAGACAAAGAGGACCTAAGTGATCTGGCGAAGATAACATAAATGTTTACTTTTATCACCAAGCTGTGTCTGGTTTAAACATTGAAAAAATGCTCGATGACTAGAGATGCCAGCCCTCTCTGTTCTTACTACTGTAGGGAACCATTTCAATTCTGCTTTACCTTGTCAATATTCTAGTCCTCAACTATTTAACCATTATAACTTTTGTTGAGAGAGTTTAAAATTAAATAGCCTGTCTCCTTTCAATTTATAACATGCAGAATTTGGCACATAGATGCTACCTTAGACATTGTGTGTTTGGCCCAATCCTTATTAAAAAAAAAATGTGGCAAAAACATAAAATTATCCTAAAGCCAATTTCTAAGGCCAATATGTAAAGTGATGGGATGAAAACCATTTTTTGATGGCTCCTACCATTTAAAAGATAATCTTGCAAGTGCTGTAGTGCAGTACGTCAGTGCTAATGATTCTGCTGCTTTAGTAAGCTGTGCGAAGGACCAGGCTTCTCTCCTGATCAGCACCGTCACATGGCCGTGCTCTGATGCAGTATGCAAATACAGTACCAGCACCGTAAGTAGGTATTTCTAGTGGCACATCACATATCAGCTACTTGAGTGAAAAAGGCTGCTGTTAAATTTAATGATGAGGCTGAGTGTCATTAACTGTGTGCTTATTCAAAGTTTCCCCTCGAAACATCTGTTCCCCTGTCAGATATGTCACTTTTAAGCAGCACCTGTGCAGTAGAGTCCTTTCCAAGTTTCTCTTTATGGGGAATCACCTTGTTTTTTGCTAGTAGACTTCTTGATAACAGAGGAAAACACAAACTTTATTTTTCAAAATCTTACTACAGTATCCCTGCCTAAGTAATGTTTTGTAAAAGTTAAGAAAATGAGTAACATTTCTTATGGGAATGTTTTATAAACACGTGATAGAATATTTCATCATTTCTGTGAATTTTTGTCCTGAGCGTTAAATACTAAAATGGAAAATCATTTCCTTTAGTTTTTGCATAATTTGTAATCGTTTCAGTAGCAATCATATACTGAAAATCAATGAGACATGTCCTCTTTCATATTCATGACAAGGTAATGTTCATTGGAGCCCATGTATTATGGGTGAGAGAGAGAGAGGTGGGGAGAGGAGAGGAGAAAGGGCATGTGGGCAGAGTCTGGTGTGAGAGGCAGATTCGTGTTAGGTAGCCCTTTTGGTGATGTACGTGTATGAAGTTAGTATTTCTGCGGCTATTACCTCCATTTGCAGAGTCTGTTTTTTTCCTCTTGGATTTATCTTTAATATTTTTTTCAACTATAACATATACACAAGAAAATGAACAAATCTTTCGTGTACAGTTTAGTGATTTTTACAAATTGGACATAACTGTGTCAACAGCATTCAGATTAAGAAACAGAGCTTTTCCAGCAACTCAGAAACTAGGTTCTTCTCTCTTTTTTTTTTTTTTTTTTTGAGATGGAGTCTTGCTCTGTCATCCAGGCTGGAGTGCAGTCGTGCAGTCTCAGCTCACTGCAACCTCCGCCTCCCGGGCTCGAGCGATTTTCATGCCTCAGCCTCCGAAGTATCTGGGGCCACAGGTGCATGCTATCATGTCCAGCTAATTTTGTATTTTGAGTAGAGTTTTTGTTTTGCCATGTTGGCTAGGCTGATCTCAAACTCCTGGTCTCAGATGATCTGCCTGCCTCAGCCAGAAACTAGTTTCTTATCCCTCAGCTGCCTACCTGCAGTAACCACTGTCCTTCTGACTTAACTCTGTGGATCATTACTGTCTTTATAAATGACCGAGTCAGAAATGTTGAACTTTTTTTCAAGAACAATGGGGAAGTTATCAAAAGGTTTGCATTTCCAAAGGACCAGTGGCTGCTGTGTGAAGAACAAATTGTAGAGGTTCAGAATGTAAATGGAGGGACTAGAGAAGAGGCTACTTCAAGAAATCACATGGTGGCTTTACACACGCGCACGCACACACGTGTGTGCGCACACACAATGTATTTATTGGGCCAAAGAAACTGAGCTTACTATGAGGTGTAAGGGAGGGAGACATTAATAGTTCCTAGGTTTATGGATAAGGTACAATGTATTGAATGGGGAAGACAAGAAGAGGCACCTATTTGAGTAAAAAGTTCTGGAATTCCAGTTTGAATTTGTTATTTTGAAATGCCTGTGAGATATCGAAGGGGAATTCTCAAGCAGCAGTTGAATGTATGGCTGTATCTGGAGAGTAAAACAGGAATCTGGAATGGAGAGTAAATTTGACAATTATTTACATATAGATTATATATAAAACCATAATATTGATGAAATCTCTTAGAGATAGTATGTAGAGTAAAAACAAATGATAATATGGGTATGACATACAAAACGGGAGAGACAGAAAAGAGGGAGCTTTCAAAAAGGCAATAACCAGAGGATGGTTATTGGCAAGGGAGTGATGGCAGGTTATTTGGGTGGTCTCAGTGGGTGATGGGTGAAGAATGCACTGGGACAAAACCCATGCAGGAGAGCAGTTACATGCTTAGTTGTGATGCTATGGCTTTTCCCCGTAAGTGGTAAGTCATCCTTCTGTCTTCTACTTTGGCTATCACTATATCCTGTATACTAAATGACATTCACTATAACAGGAAGTTACCAAGTTTTTGAGTGAAGATGGGCAAGTTTGAATATGTAACTTTGTGGTGGGAAAATCAAATTATTTTTAACATATCTATTTGCCAGTTCTATTCACCAAAAATGGAAGCTAAATGTCTGTGTTTGAACAGCCAAACTAAAAACACCTCTCCTCTCTCTCTCTCTCTTGCTCTAACACACAAACATGTGCACGCACACACACACACATGCACAACTTTAATGGTGAATATCTTAATTTCTGTTTCAAAGCTTTTCTGAGGACATTAGTCTTTGAAACACTATCTCCTTTAATCTTCCCAAGCATCATTATTTGGAGACGTGTTCTTGAATAAAGTGCTGCTGGAATTGGTAAACATATGTGCATTACTTTACTCAGCCTTAGTTCCTTTGAGATTTTATAATTGAACATCAGTACTATGTATCATTTTAGAAGTGTTCAGAGATCGATCTTGATGTTCCCTTTTGTAGCTTTGCTGCTCTCACGGTGTTCCTTATGTATTTACTGAAGAAGGTGAGATGATTTTCTGCCCCTATATGCTTTAGTTTGATTTCTCAGTCATGATTGTGTTTTCTATATACTTGAACACAGTGCCTGAGAAGAGGAGAAAATTCTGGTAACAAAGATGCTGCTTCTAAGTAGAAAATGAGTTTTATTCAGAAGTGCTTATATGCCTCTGTAAGGAGCAAATGAAACTGAAGCCCATGTGCATGTATTTCACGGAGCAGAGTTGGGCCTGCTTTGTCTTTTCATCATAACCACAGATCCTTCTGCAATTAGAAATTATAGTGTGAAAAGTGACTATGGAGAAGAGGATTCTCAGAAGATGGCAGAGTAGAAAGCACCAGGAATCTGTCCTCAACTGGTCAACAAATGCACTGACAGAACCTGTTTGATGTAACTCTTTGGAATTTCTGAATCTACTAAAGACGTACAATCTCCAGGGGAAGGCTAGGATGGTGAATTGTGGTTATGTTGGTTCTTAGCCTGGTAGCAGCCGCATACCCCTATCCCTCAGCCCCAGGGTAGGCAGCCATACACTTGGTCTAAGAGAAGCTTGCAGGCAGCTTGCAGGATATAGGGTGTGCAATAAGGATCCAGATATTGGAGAGATGGGTACTGAGAGCTGCAGACAAAGTGAGCAGCCCTTGTTTTTGTGCCCTTCCTGCATTGTTGCAAGCCCCTCCTCCTTCAGTTGATGTGAGTTTCAGGGAGTTTAAAGATCTGGTCTAGGGCTGGGTTTGGTGGCTCATACCTATAATCCCAGCATTTTGGAAGGCCAAGGTGGGAGGATTGCTTGAGCTCAGAAGTTGAAGACCAGCTTGGGCAAGATAGTGAGGCCCCATCTGGTAAAGAAAAAAATAAAGATTCAGTCGCTTTTTCCCCCGCTTCATTTTTTTCTATTTCTATTTTGGGAGCCAGATCCTGGAAACTAGGGCATTCCGAAGCAACCACACATGTATGAGAGAAGTTAGAAAGTCACTACATGTGGCCAGGAAGAGGCACAGACTCAGAAAAGATCTGGGAAGACCTTAAGTTTACACCTCAGGCAGATCGTTGTCATAGAGCCTGCCAATAGCAAAGAAAACAAAACCAAAAGCCTCAGCAAAGCCTTGGGAAGAAAGAAAATTTGATTTCCAGAATCACCATGTTATTAGATTCAAATGTCCAACTTTCAGCCAAAAATCACAAGGCATGCAAAGAAACAAGAAATTGTGTCCCACTAAAAGGAAAAAATAAAACCAACAAACTGTTCCTGATAAAAATCTGATGGCCTATATTTTAGACAAAGACTTTAACTGTTGCAAAGGTGTTCATGAACTAAAGGAAGACATGGGGAAGTCAAGAAAACAATGTATAAACAAAAAGAAATATTAATAAAAAAATAGACAATCTATAAAGAAGCCAAACATAAATTTTAGAGCTGAAAAATACCATAACTAAAATGAAAAATTCACAAGAGAGATTCAAAGACAAATGTGAGCAGGCAGAAGAAAGAGTCTGAATTTGAAAATAGGAAAATCAAAATTATCAAGTCTGAGGAACAGAAAGAAAAAAGAATGAGGAAACTTGAATGGCATATAAGGGACCTGTGGAATCTTATACCATCAAACAGACCATAAGCCAGTGGGACAACATAAAAGAAAAAAAAATGGACAGCCAAAGAACCTGCATCTGGCAAAATGGTCCTTCAAAAGTGAAACAGAAAATAAGACATTCTCAGGAAACAAACGCTGAAGGAGTTTGCTACCACCAGACGTACCCTGTAAGAAATATCAAAGAGAGTCCTGCAGGTTGGAGTGAAAGGACACTAGACAGCAACTTCAAACCCTTTGAAGAAATACACATCTCAGTAAAGATAAATGCATGGGAACTATTAAAGCTAGTAGTATTGTAACAACAGGTTGTAACTCCACTTTTTGTGTTCTACCTTATTTTAGAGTAATGACTAACACATTTTTTTAAGAAAGGTGATTGTTAGTCTGAACTCTGGTATTATTATAACTTTGTAACTCCATATTTTGTTTTCTATATAATTTAAGAGCCTAATGCATTAAAAAAATTTTTTTAGTTTATATTTTTTGACACACAACATATGAAGATATAATTTTGTAACATAAGCAACTGAATGAAATGAGGACAGAGATTTAAAGGAGCAGAGTTTTGTATTACAGTTAAGCTGATATAAATCCTAATTAGAGTGCTGTAACTTTAGGATATTAAATATAATTTCCATGGCAATCACAAATAAAATACATATATAAAATACATGGGTGCTCCTCAACTTATGATGGAGTTGCTTCCCAATAAACCCATTGTAAGCTGAAAATGCATTGAATACCCTGATAAACCCATCATAAAGTCGAAAAATTGTAAGTTGAACCGTTGTCCATACCCTCTTCAACTTAAGATGGGAATATGTCCAAAGAAACCCACCATAAAGTTAAAAATTATAATTTCACCATTAAAAGTCAGGGACCATCGGTATACAAAAGGAAATGAGAAAGGAATTTAAACATTATTTCACCACAAGAAAAATCTAAACACAAAAGAAGGCAGTAATATGGAAAATGAGAGACAAAACAAATAGCAAAGTGGAAGAAGTAAATCTCTTCTTATCAGTCAGATTCTGACATATTCTAGAACATAGAAGGAAATTCTAACAAATGCTACACCTTGAATGAACCTAGAGGATATTATACTAAGAGAAAAGAGCCATTCACAAAAAGACAGATTATAACAGATGTATAACACATTATATAATTATAACTTATATGAGATTATATAGAGAGATTATAACACAATATATGAGTATTTAAAGTAGGTAAAATCATAGAAACAGAAAGTAAAATGGTGATTCCCAGGGCTTCGGTTATTGTGTAATGGGTATAGAGTTTCGATTTGGCAAGATGAAAAAGTTCTGGAGATTGATGGTTGGTGCATTGTATGTTATATGAAACATAACATTAAAAAATTGTAACAAGTGACTATGAAGAAAAAAATAGTAATGAAAACTTCCAAAAGCCAAAACAAAAAATGCTCCTGGTTAGTCCTCTAACAATTGTGGACTAGGAGGTAAGTGTAGCAGTCAGGCTTAATGAAGGGAGGCAGAACCACTGTAAGCCGTGGGTCTAAGGGTTTATTTATGTATTTTTAAAATTTATTTATTTTTTAATTGCATTTTAGGTTTTGGGGTACATGTGAAGAACATGCAAGATTGTTGCATAGGTACACACATGGCAGTGTGATTTGCTGTTTATTACAGGAATGAGAGCGCTCCCGTGTGGGGGGAGCTGGGTGGCTGCGGGAGGGCCAGGGGGAAGTCAGGGGCCGGGGGGTCAGAAGCTGAGCACAGCCCACCACCCGATGTGGATGGGAACAGGAAGGTGCCCGAGGGTCTTGGGGAGAATACCTCTGTGTGGCAGCTGCTTCTGTGGGTTTGCTGCCAAGCAGTTGCTTGTGGGCACCATGCCACTGTTGGTCAACCGGGTCCACTGGGGCAGCAGAGCTGGACACCGAATGGAGAAGAATAACGATGAGCTGGGAATGCTGGCATCCACGGCTCCGTCCCCACTTCTCCCCATGATGACCTTCATTCGGAGAGTGTTGACTGCTGCTTCACTTCTGCTCCAAAACTCGTGCAGATGTCTTCCGGGGCCAGTATTAACCCAGAACCTTACCAGGGAAAGGCCTTCTGGGAACTCCAGCACAACCATTTGACAGAGAACAAACTACCACAGTATGGAACCTAAATGAATCTCGTAGGCTTCTGAAAGTTGATTTTTTTTCTCTCTACCACTTCAAATACCAGAATTATTAAATGGAGACAAAAGAAAGGTGAATTTATTTTCCACCAGAATGTAAATGACAGTCTTGAATATGCAGATCACCATAATAAGAATTCAGTTCTGTCTATATTTATCACATGTGAATGGGCCTATGTGTAATTACTTAAAAATATTTAGCGTGGATTAAAAATGTCACATTTTGTTTAAGATAGGAATGATAAATACAAATTTAATCAAACAATTAAAATGAATTCCTTGGTGAATGCTGACTGGTTGGCAAATGAAAGGGTACACTGGGTTAGACATCACTTGATCTAGTTTTAAAAGCAGCTGTGCCATAAACCAACAATGTGACTTTGCATAAATACTTATTTTTTTATCCTTAGATTATTTATAAAAATTAGAAATATATGTAGAAACAATGAAATATTATATAATTTTCAGATATTATAGTGTCTTTAGGGAAAAAGATTTCCTTCCTCCGGTTGACTTACACAATAAACATTTAAATCCTAAGTAATAATCTTGTAATGAATAGACCGTATTAGGTATTAAGTCAGGTTCCATTGTCTGTCTCAAGTGATTGCAATGTAACAGTTCTTTTTATTAAAATTTAAATAATCTTATTTCTTGGTTATTTGTCTAAGAGGAATCTTCATTTGTATTTTCCGTGAAAGTACTGGTTTTGCTTCAGTCATTAGAATATGATTTATTTTGAATCCAAAAGTTGCATCCTTGAGTGTCTCGCTACACTATGATTAAACGAGTACCAGACGTTAGATCTGTTTCAATGAATTTTCCAACATTCTTGTTGTTCCCTTGGTTGTCGCAGCTTCCTTTTCTAATAAACAAAACCGTATGAAACAAAAATGCAAACACTATGAATGAAAACCCTAAAGCTAAAATCATCTGTAATGCAATGAATGTGTGTATGTGTGATTTGTGTTTATGAAATTACATGTATATGTATATATATGTGCGTGGGGGGGTGTATGTATATTACTCTTGTTAAATTTAAGTCCCTATGGGACAGAATTCAAATTACACAGAGCTCAGAAATTCTTCTAAACGTCTAGTACGAGAAGAAAATTGGGATTAGATCATCAGAATTGATTATGGAACCAAAAATTGGTTAGACTGTCCAAAGAATATATCGCATTTGAGCATCTTTTCGAATTAATCCAATGAGTCTTTACTCACTCTAATTTAATTTTGTAAACCAACGTTATTTTGCTTTAAAAGGCCACTAGTTACATCTAAGCTGTTAATGCTTATGCAGTTAGACTTATTTAAATGCTTTAGGTGCTTTATTTAAAATCAGCATAAAACAGATTATTTTAGTGTGGTTTTTGCCTTGGGTTTGCTTGTTATTTTATTTTTTCAGTGTTGGAAACTTACTTCAATGCTTTGAGCTACAGCTAGACCACCCACAAAGTAGGCACAGTTCTTCCCCCAGAGCGTACACTTGAAGGGAGGAAGATTATTTCCCGGTGCCAGGGAGGTTGAGAATGCAGAGGCACTGGCAGCACCTTCCCAGGTAGGCCTCGGGTGGTATTAAGGGCATGGTGCCAAGACCCGCTGAGTAGCAGGTCCTGTTTCCTTGAAGAGGGTGGCCCTGGTCATGGTGTGCTGTGAGTTTAGCAGGTTTGCACCTGCCATTGGACTAAGCCCACGGGAAAGCAGTCTTACTAATACAGTGATCACACCCACTTCTGCCCCCCCAGAAGATAAGCATTATTTGTAGTTATCTCGTCGTTTTTCCTCTGTTCTCATACTCTAAATTAGAAAAGCATTTGTTAATCTCCGCAGTTTATGTTTGCTTTTGTTTTCACTTTATCATTCTTCTTTTTACTTCGTATACTAATAGCTCTTAACTATTCTTTGTCCTCATCTGATCCGTTGCTTCCCAGCTGTCTTGGGAAAGAATGACTTGAGCTCCTGGTTAAACATAGCTTTCCAGACATCTTCAGTGGAGAATATGATTCTGTGCGTCTGGAATGGAGCCTGGGAATTTGTATTCATAACAAGTAGTACCTCAGGTAGTTCTTACGGGGGACATTGAGGTAATGCTGCCTGACCTTGAGAGCTCCGCAAGGCAGCGCAAGCCACCTGTGGGCAGAGGACCAGCTTAGGACATAAAAATGCAGGAGGCTCATGGGACATGCTGAGGCTGAAAAATTATCCATTGCCTATTTGAAATTTAAATGTAACTGGGTGTCCTGTCCGGCAGCCTTTCCTGTGGAGAAAGTATATTTGTGGTGCAGAAGTAGCTTTTCAAATTTGTTACCTGGGCCAGATAGTGTCTGTCGGGCCAGGGTTAGATTACAGTTCTCTTGGACTTAAATGCGGGTGTTACCTCAAGCCCCTCTGTGTGCCCTGATTTGCTGACTCTTTTGATGGAGCATGATGTTGAGGGTTAAATTGTGTCACCCCAAAATACATATTTTGAAGTTCTAACCCTGAACACCTCAGAGCAAGAGTGTATTTGGAGACAGGGATTTTTATAGAAGTACGAGTTAAAAATGAAGGCATTTAGGGTAGGCTCTAATCCACCCTGATTGACGTCCTATAAACAGCAGTAATTTGGAGAGAGACACATGCACGCAGGGAGAAGAGCATCATGTGAACATGAAGGCATGTTCAAGGTGATACTTCTACTGATTAGGGAACCCCAAAGACTGCTGGCAACCCACCCGAAACTAGGGGAGAGGACTGGAAGCGGTTGTCCCTTACAGGCCATGGAATGATACAGCCATGGGCTTGTACCTCTAGCCTCCAACAGAAACTTCTGTTGTTAAAGCCACCCTGTTCGTGGTACTTTGTTAGGGCGACCCCAGCAAAGTAATGCCTGTGATGGTACAGAAATTGGACTGATAAGCTCCCACTCTCGTTAGTGTGGAAAGTCTATGGATTGTATGCTGAACAGGTAGAATAATCTGTATTTTACAAATGTGGAAGCTCAGATGACTTAGCTAACATGACTGCAAGCTATTGATTAAGGAGTTCATATTTATCAGCATTTATTAACGTATAAATATGGAATATATGTTTGTAATAACAGCCTCCGTAGAGAAGTGGCCATGTGCCAGATACTTCGTATGCATTATTTAATTTGATATTTATGATAACGAGTAAGTTAGGCACTATTCATTAACTCCATTTTATGAGTAAAAACGAAAGCTCAGTAAGAGAACATGTGGTATAGTCAAATAGTAGCCACCCACTAAGTAGCGGAACCAAGAATCACGTCCAGGTCCTTCAAAATTCCATGCACTGTTTTCTCTGCATCTAGACAAAAAGGATGCCCACTAGTGAATAATGTTGTAAAAGGCTGGGGAAAAGGAGGCTCTCTGTTGAGTTAGATTGTCTTCTCATTGCTCTAGAATTACGCATTTTGTTGTTCACGGTAATTCTGCATATGTGCATGTCAATCTGTAATCTGTTATGTGGGCAGGGTCACCCCAAAATGCCTTTGTTTGTGAATTTTACCAACAAAGGAATTTGCTACTTTACAAGTAGCAAATTTTACATTATTACAGGCATTCTTATTTATGCTCTTTTAGATTTGCCCTTAGACCATAATAGACATAGTTAAATTTAATTCCTGAGTTTTATATTCTTAGTTCCTGATAGTTTCCCTAAAAGATTGCTGGCAACAAAATCTTTCTGATGCAGGGAATCATACAGATTCTACCTCTCCCTTTCTCTTGTATCTTCCCCAGCCTCTGAGATTTGTGACAGACTTTTATTCCTTTGGTTTTCCACTGTGATATTTCTAGTCCAGCATTTTAACAGTTAACATTTGCTTCGTGCGTTGGAAAGGAAGGTTTCTCACCAGAGGTAATTTCTGGCCTGCAGAGTGTGTGGCTTATGAGATTTATTATTTTTATTGGGTGGAGAAGTTTCTTCAGGCTATTTCAGTGAATGAGAGATCAAAGTCAGATGGATCTGACAACTTTCCTCTGAGAAGGACCACCCAATAGTTTGCTAGATCTTGTGTTTTTCTACCCCATGGTGGTTGATGTACCCAGGATCCACTGCCATTTTGTTTTGAATGAAAGTACATGAAGAAGTCCCTATTTCTGCTGTTGATTTTTACCAATTTTATTATTATTGTTTCTTTAAAATGCATAAAAATTTCTGATGTTCTTCTCCCTCAAACCCCCTCCTCAGCTTTCTTTTTAGCTAGTATTTGTTTCTTATTCCTTCGTCTGAACTGGAGTTAAACTGACTTGACTTTTGCTGCTTGGGTGGGGAAGTAGGAGGCTTCCCTGGTCTGGGTCCTGGGTCAAGGAGCCAAGCCTCTGTTAAGATGAAGTTGGTCTCCTAGTTTCAGCAGATGAGCACTTCTGTGAGAGAAGTGTGGTGTGTTGGTCAGGCCTTCAGTTCCTAAGCAAAAGTGAGGCATGCAAGAGTCTAGACACGTGTGGGGTAGAGGTGATGCGCTGATTCTGGAATAGCTGAATGAGGCAAGTCATCAAGAATGAAATCCAAGGCACCTTTTAAAAGCCAGGCAGCCCAGTAAGTGAGAGACCAGAGTTGGAAGTCCAAGTGTTCAAATAGTGGCACCTGAGGATCAACCTTACTAGACGGATTTTTTTTAGACTTTTCCAGTGTTAATTTTTTAACAGAATGATAGAGAAAATAATTTAGCTGTCTATTACTATGTAAGAAATTACCAGAAATGTAGAAACTTAACACAAATCCTATTTTTTATCTCACAGTCTCTGTGGGAGTCTGGCATAGCTTACTTCTACTCAGGGCCTCTCACTTGCGAGTCAATGCTGAGGTCTCATCCAAAGACTCACGTGGGGCAGGATCTGCTTCCAAACTCACTTAAGTGGTTATTGGTAGGATTCACGCCTTGTGAACTACAGAGTTGAGGGCTTCAGCTCCTCACTGGCTGCTGGATGGAGGTGGCCCTCAGTTCCCCGAGCTTCCTGAAAGCCAGCAAGAGAGAGGACCTGCTGTGAGAAATGCATCCAGGGTCCTGCTCCTGCCCTAGCTCTATGGAAAGCGCACCCCACTTCTGGGCCAACACAGCAGGCAGGTTTCTGGCCTTGCTTGAGCACACGGCATGGGTGGGAGTGATGCCTCACACTACCCGACTCCACACGGCCCAATTGATTGAAATTTTTGAGGTTCTTTCCTACCATCCATCTTTTTCTAGGTTGTCACCCCAGATTTAGAGTCTGTGTTGGTGGCAGTTCATGCCTATAATCTCAGTGCTTTTGGGGGCTGAGGCAGAAGGATTGATTGAGGTCAGGAGTTCGAGACCAGTCTAGACAACATAGTAAAACCTTGTCTCTAAAAAAAAAAAAATATATTAATTAGCTGTGGGTAGTGGCACATCTGTAGTCCCAGCTGCTCAGGAGGCTGAGGCAGCAGGGATTGCTTGAGCCCAGGAGTTTGAGGGTACAGTAATCTATGATTGTGCCACTGCACTCCAGCTTGGGTGACAAAGCAAGACTGTCTCTTAAAAAAAAAAAAAAGAAGTCCGGGCGCAGTGGCCTATGCCTGTAATCCCAGCACTTTGGGAGGCCGAGGCAGGCGGATCATGAGGTCAAGAGATCGAGACCATCCTGGCCAATGTGGTGAAACCCGGTCTCTACTAAAAAATTAAAAAATTAGCTGGGTGTGGTGGTGCATGCCTGTGGTCCCAGCTACTCAGGAGGCTGAGGCAGGAGAATTGCTTGAACCCGGGAGGCGGAGGTTGCAGTGAGCCGAGATTGTGCCACTGCACTCCAGCTTGGCGATAGAGCGAGACTCTGTCTCAAAAAAAAAAAAAAAGTTTATGTACTACTCACATGCCACTTTCTCAGAAAGGTCTTGCCTGTCCACTCTCTCTAAAATAGCACCCACCACTACCCACACATCCATCTTTTACTCTCTTACTGAGTTTTATGTTTTTTCATAAGAATTTGTCATGATCTGACTTTATTATGTTTATCAATTTTTCTTTCCACCCCACCCTAGCTGATGTAGATTCCATGAGAATTTGGACTGGATATATATTTTTTTGCTATGACTCCAGAGCCTAGAGCAGTAGTCTGTACAGTAAGATGGTCAATGGAAATTTGTTGTTGCAGTTTTGAATGTCTTTATGGCGGAGATATTAACACTACCTGGATATTTATGTTCTGTCTTCTAAAATGCTACTATTTAAAGCAGGTCTTTAAAAATGTTTGCATTATTGCATAGAACATAATAATAGTTTTCTATAGCTGCATATAGCCTCCCCTAAAAAGCTCTTTAGTAGACATTTGAAATTTTCTTGCCTTTTAAATATGTAGATTTTTTCATAGTTGTGGTGTCACTCTGACTAAATTTGAATATCACTCATATCACTAAGGTATCACTCACCTCCAAACTCACATAATCTGCCTGAACATCCTTTTTTACTTGGTTTACTATGGTGGGTATAAGATTGAAGTGGTTTGTTTCTACTCCTCTTATAGAATTTCCTTTCTGAAATACTAGCAGACTTTACTATGTTCGTACATCATATTTACTGATTCTCCACTAAACTCTTAATCCTTAGCTATCCAATATGTAGATATGTAAAAGAAATATATAAATTTGTTGTGAATTGGTTTATATTTTAAAATCACAATTATTTATATAATGACGAATAAAAAAAAGAAAACCAAAAGAAGTGTTGAGAGCAGATGTCCCTCTCTATTTCCCAGTCTTAGGAGACGTATTAGGGATCTGCAGAGAAGTAGAACAGTTGAACCACACTCACACACACACACACACACACACACACACACACAGAGAGAGAGAGAGAGAGAGAGAGAGAGAGAGAGAGAGAGAGAGAGAGAGATAGAGGGAGAGAGATTTTAAGAAATTGAGGAACTGGCTCACATGACTGTGGGAACCAGCAAGTCTGAAATTTTTGGGGCAGGCTTGGGCAGACTGGAAATTTCAGCAAGAGTCATTGTTGCAGTCTTGAGTCTGAAGGCAGAATTCCTTCCTCTTCTCTGAACTTAAGTCTTTCAAGTCCTTTAGCCGATTAAAAGAGGCCCATCCACATTATGGGGGGTAATCTGCTTTACTCAAACTCCATGGATTTCGATGTTAACAGCATATTAAAACACTTCACAGCATCTGGATTGGTGTTTGACCAGACAACTGGATACCTACCATAGCCTAGCCAACTTGAATTAACCACCTAAAAATTAATTATCACAGGTACCATATGACCCAGCAGTCTTTCTCCTGGATATTTACACTAGAGAAATAATAACTTTTGTTCACACAAAAGCCTATACATGAATGTTCATAGCAGCTTTATTTGTGATAGCCCCAAACTGGAGATAACCCATATGTCTTTTAACAAGTGAATGGATAAACAACCCGTGGTATATCCATACAGTGGAATACTACCCAGTGGTAAAAAGGAGCAGGTCTTGATATATGCAGCAGGTTAATTGGATCTCAAGATCCAATTATGGTTGCATTAAAAAAAAATAAGCTAATCTCAAATGATTGCATATTCCTGAGGTGACAAAATTATAGAGATAGAGAACAGATTAATGACTGCCAGGATTTGGAATTAGAGACAATAAAAGCTGTAAAGTGATAGCCTGAGGCAGTTTTGGGGTAGTGATGGAGCAGTTCTGTGTGCTGATTGTAGTTGTAGTTACATGAATCTATAATGTAGTGAAATTTATAGAACAACAGCCTGTTTCTTCCTCTAAAGGAGTGAGTTCATGGTGGAAAAACTGGTAGAATCCAAACAAGGCCTATGGTTAACAGAATTGTAACAATGCCAATTTTCTGTTCTTGATAATTGATACCATGGTTATACAAGATGATATCATTTAGGGAACCTGGGTGAAGAATGCAAGAAAACTTCCTATTTTTGTAACTTCTCTTGAGAATCAAACGAATTCAAATTTTGAGTTTTTTTGAAAGGATGGAGGAAGAATTGAAAAATCTATAGACGTTAGAGAAGTCGCTGATAATGGCAAATAGGGAGGCAGGAAGCAGAAGAAGTGATAGCACTGAACACTGGGTGGGTGCAGGTCAGAGAGGGAAATGGCTTATTGAAGGACCATGTGTTGAGAAGCAGTGGGCAGGAAGATTGCATGCAGAGGATAGAGCCTCTTAGACACCTCAGTTGCTTGCTCAAGGCATTTGGAAACTTATCTTCAGTGGAGAAAATTAAGAGTGTTCATGGGATTTTTCACTGAGTGAGGATCCATCATAATTTAAAAGGACATTTATATTTTAGGTCTGAAAAATGCAAAGCATCAGGAAGTTTAAAAGACTTTGCTTAATAATGTTACTGAAGTACTCTAAAAGCATTAGTTCATTTGTCTTTTTTTGCTGTCGTTCTTTGTTTTTCTTTACTTTTGTTTTGAGACGGAGTTTCGCTCTTGTCGCCCAGGCTGGAGTGCAGTGGTGTGGTCTCGGCTCACTGCAACCTCCGCCTCCCGGTTCAAGCGATTCTCCTGCCTCAGCCTCCCGAGTCTCTGGGATTACAGGGGCCCACCACCACGCCCGGCTAATTTTTGTGTTTTTAGTAGAGACGGGTTTTACCATATTGTCCAGGATGGTCTCAAACTCCAGACCTCAGATGATGCATCCGCCTCGACCTGGCAAAGTACTGGGACCACAGGCATGAGTCGCTGTGCCCGGCCTTGTCTTTTTTCGGTATTGTTTTGGCATACCTAAGGTAGTTTTATACATAGGGAGACCTTTCTTTTAAGGAAGAACTAGTAATAATTGATAGAAAGGAGATGGTAGAAGCAATACAATTAAATGCTTAGTGGTAGGTTGTTTGGATTCATTTATTGAAGTAATAAGTAAGTAAAAGTATAATACAATGTATACTTGCTCTATGATTGCTTATGGTTATATTTATATCACACATTTTTCTATTTCAGTAGGTTTCTGGGCAGCAGATGGTGTTTGGTTACATGAATAAGCTCTTTAGTGATGATTCCTGAGATTTCGGTGCACCTGTACACTATACCCAATGCGTAGTTTTTTTATCTCTCACCCCCGTCCAACCCTTTCCCCTGAGTCCCCAAAGTCCACTGTATCATTCTTATGCCTTTGCATCATCATAGCTTAGCTCCCACGTATGAGTGAGAACATACAGTATCATACGTATTTTTGAAAGATTGCATATACTTCTATTGTCTGAATGTTTATGTCCCTCCAGAATTCATACATTGAAAGCTAATCGCTAAGATGATAGTATTAAGGAATAGAGCCTTTGCAGGGTGCTTAGGTCATGAGAGCAGAACCTTCCTGAGTGGGATTAGAGCCCCTATGAAAGAGGCTCAAGACTCTACTAAAAGTACAAAGGAATTGGCTGGGCTTGGTGGCACACGCCTGTGCTTCTAGCTGCTCAGGTGACTGAGGCATGAGAATCGTTTGAGCCCAGGAAGCAGAGGTCGCAGTGAGCTGAGATAGCGCCACTGCACCTCCAGCCTGGGCAACAGAGCAAGACTTTGCCTCGGAGAAAGAAGAAAGAGGCCTAAGAGAGCTACCCCCTTCTTGCCCTTTTGCCACGTGAGGACACAGAGAAGTCTCCATCTGTGAGGAACAGGTGCTCGCCAAACCCAAATCTGCTGGCACATTGATCTTTGACTTCCAAGCTAACAGAATTGTGAGCAATAAATTTCTGTTATTTCTAAATTACCCATTCTAAGGTATGGAATGGGTAATTTAGAAATGACTGAAGCAGCCCAAATACCATTCATGTGTCACAAGCTTTACCTGTTTTAAAGCGTAGTTACAAAATGGTGTTTTAAAAAAAAATCATCATCATCTTGAATTTCATTAGAAGATATCCTTATGAGCTTGTGATATTTGGGGGACTATATTCCAGTACCCAAGTCCGCCTGTTTCCTTCTGATTGGAAGGTGTAACAAATGCTCATTCTTGTACATCACGAAAAGCATGAAGGAGAATAAATCATACACATTCTGTGATTCTACCTAGATATAAGCACTGTGCAATTTTATGTGTTTTTCTAAGCATTTTTAAGGCATATAAATGCATGTTGTTTGTTTTTAACTTTAGGCTGGAGGTGATAATTCTCTTACTTCCACTTCTCAGTTTCTTTGCTTATATCCCTATGGCTAAATACTGTTTGCACATGGAAGACTATGTAAAACAATGCTTCATGATGGGGCATTAAGAAACACCAGTGAGTTCGTCTTCCTTACGTTTGTCCCTATAAGACTCTGAAGTGAGCAAGAATGTCCGCGTTTAGTGTTCATGGGCGCCGTCACCCTCCGGTTTGTCCATCTGCGATAGTATATACATATCACATCCTGGAATTCCTCTTCTTGAGTCAGACAGAGTGTCCCTGTTACAGAGGAGGTTCTGACTGAATATGTGTGCTTAATGATGGAAGTGGTTTTCTGTGAGAACTCAGCAAAAACGAATAGGTCAGGAGTCGTGTCGGTTACTGCAAGGAAACAGAAACAGTATTAAAAGGGACTGAATTAGCCAGGATGTGACACAAGTCAGGATGGGGTCTGCAGCATCTGTAGCTCCTGTCCATTTTGAAATGGGGAAGGATCACTGATACGTATTGGAACTGGACACTAGGCAGCAGAGAACACTCTAGACTTTTCTTCATCATTCACAGTAGATTGAAATCACAAACAGAGCCCCTGCTATATCCAAACTGTATCTGTTTGCTAAATTTCTGATTTCATTATTTGCACTTCTCTTTTCTGGGATGAAGGAATGAAGACTGTTCGTTTTCTTTCTTATGTGGGTGTTTCTTTGGTATTAGCAATTTACAATCCTGTACAGTGGGCATGATTGGTATTTTTTTGGCTCCCTGGCACCTTTTGAACACTCTTGGTATAATCTAGGGAATTTCCACCTTACGAGAACTATCCTCCCACAATAGAACTCAGAGAACTAATCTGCTTTGCATCTAGGGCACAAGAATGTAACCTGCATTCCACCAGCAAACCTCAGTTCTGCAGTGAGCAATTCGAGGGGAGAGGCTCTGCTTAGATTCCAGGTTTGCTAGCCAGAGTGGCGGTAATGGCATCTGGCTCTTGGGGGTGGTACTGTTTACAGGGTTGGATTCTTGGTGCAGATGAAAACAGTGAGAGTTTTCTCATTAAGCCTGTTTTGTGCTGGGTTGGGCATTGTTCCTAGAAGCTTAGTAGCGAGCCTCATTCTTAAAATCCTTTTAATAAACTCCTTTCCTGTATGATTACTCAGAACCAGCTGCTGTTGCTTGCAACTAAATAGTTGAAAGACCGGTTCTCAATTAGCACTGTGAAGCATCTCATTTGGTCTGACTGTGTTTTGGGTAAGGGCAGAGGACAGAGTCTGAGCTCAAAAGTTGAATGATGTCATCTCTAGAGTGAGACCCGAAAATGCAGGCCTATAAGTAAGGAGTGCAGAAGTTAAAAATAAGGGTTTTATTAGAAACAGGAGCCCACTATAGGAAACACTAACTCCAAGATGAGGTGAGGATAGGATCAAAGTCAGTGAAGTGAATCATCAGACTCATGCTTGACTGACAAGTTGAAATCCATGTAATTTTTGTCTTCGTATTGGAAAATTTTATATTTCAATACCATTATTTGATTCCTACTTCCCTTTGTCCTATTTCCAAGATTATAAATCTTAAAATAGTTTCAAAGAATCAGATTCGTTGTTCACTATATACAGAATTAACTAAACAAAAATTATGTTTATTGTTTTTAGGATTAGGTGCTGCTGTCCGCAGTTCTATTTAGTTAGTATTAAAACGACAATGCGAATTTTCTAACTGTTTATAGGCTATATGCCCAAGAAAGCACTTACAAGTAAAAAATTCTTCCAGGAGTTGTGAAGCTAAGAAACCATTATTCAAATGCTCTTAGTTGAGTAGACTGATTGGCATATCGAAAGGTTCACTTACCCTTTATATGGAGAATTACTGGCCCAGTAGTTTGGGAATATGGCAGTCAGGAAGCAGTGTTACTTTAATAACATGGCCCTGCGTGCTGAGTGTGCGTGTCTTTCTTGAATCACGTAAAACCCCTCTCCTAGATACGTAATGAAGTCTCCTCTTTACAGTTTTATCTTTGATGACAGCTTCCATTTATCAAGGGTGGGCTGGGTGCAGGCATTGCGTTGGGTGCTTTACATCATTTGTCTTTAAGCCATACATACCCTGCCTCTGCATAAAAAAATAAATAAACTAAGGTTCTAGAGGTTACATGACTTGCTTCTGGCTATCCAGGTTTATTTTAAGTTGATGTTTCAGAGTAATTTTGGAACCTAAGGTACTTTTCTTAGGAATTTTAATAGTCACCTTTTCCCACCGTCATCCCAGAGTCTAAGTAGAACGGTCCTGTGGTGCAGCCTCGTTTATATCAACCCTCAACCTCTGGCCCAGCTCTGTGCCTTGATTTCCCAGGCTTTTAGCAACTGGCAGTGACTACTAAAAATTACTTCATTTCGTTGCCTGTTGGTGATGTAATTTCTCAGATTTGAGCTTTACTTTCTGTAGCTTTCATTCTTCACACTTGGCCAAAACAGCAAATGAGTAAGAGAACGCTGTGGAAAATTTAAACTCTCTTTCAGTAGTTTCTCAACAATTGCAGTTATCTCTACTATTTTCTTTTAGGAAGGAGGAATAAGTTAAACTTTTCTTCTCAGATTGAGAATGAATAGTATAAGTTATGCCAGGCCTGATTTGCAGTTACTTCAGAGGCCTTAATTTATTTGCATGCTGTAACTATCAGTGATGTACCTCGTATTTTCCTGGTCTGTGTGCTTAAAGGCGCAGAATGATTTGAATAAAGTGTAATGCGGTATGTGAACAAATTTCAAACTGGTTTTGTGATAAAGGCATAGATTCTGAGCCAGTGCCAGAGAAAAGAACCATATCAAACTTATTTAAACCCCGCGGTACTAGTTTGGAACAAGTCATGTATTTGAATAAATCAGTGCTCCACCGGCATTCAAAGGGTCTGCTGCTGCACTTCCCTAATGAATCACATACTCAAAGTCAGACATAAAAGGAGTCATTGTAAAGGGTTTTTGACAGTTGAGGCTATAAAGATGTCCTGATTTTGAAATTTTTCTTTCTTCACCCTCTTACAGTATTCCTGATTTCTGGGAAGTTTGGGAGGGGTGAGGAGGAACTTGAGAAAACACTGAACTCATCTAAGAAGTATGGGAGCCATAAAGAGAGGACGGTGGCCAGGCATGGTGGCTCATGCCTGTAATCCCAGCACTTTGGGAGGCCGAGGCGGGCAGATCATGAGGTCAGGAGTTTGAGACCAGCCTGGCCAATATGGTGAAACCCCGTTTCTACTAAAAATACAAAAATTAGCCAGGCATGGTGGTGCACACCTATAGTCCCAGCTACTTGGGAGGCTGAGGCAGGAGAATTGCTTGAACCTGGAAGGTGGAGGTTACAATGAGCTGAGATTGCATCACTGCACTCCAGCCCGGGCGACAGAGCGAGACTCCATCTCAAAAAAAAAAGAGGGATGGTATCTAAATTAAGTTTTTAAGCCATTGTACATCTAGTAGCATGGATGTGTATGGGCGTGTGTACTATTTTGTGACAAATAACAGGCAAGCTGCTGCTGCTGTGGTAAATGAATGGGAAGGTAAACTGAGGGATGCTTACTCTCCCTATGCATTGCAATCAGTATTAAGCTCTAATTGAGTCAACCAACTCATATGTTTCACCCAGAACAACAGTCTTCAGTCTACAACATCTGAGCACTGGGATGAGAACAGAGAAATACAAGTTTGTATTTGTGGTTGCTTAAGCAGTAACCCATCACTTGGGATGCTTTTGTTCATTACAAAAGTTTGTTTTAATGAGTCCATATAGTGCACAGAAATTTCCATAATTTACCAAATGATTTGTAACCTAAGCTGCATCTGTATATCCTTTGAGATGATCTATTAAAATGAATGAATAGTATAAGTTATGTTTAAGGTACAGGTCATCAGTTAATTTAAGAACTAGGCATAAAAGTATTTATTAGGAGGGGTGGTATTTGACTCAGAAATACTTCATTATGACAACCTAGAAGTCACAGAGGAAAGATAAAGTGATTTTAAAATGTATTTGGGGAAAAAAGCATCTACATCTACGATCTCTCTCTTTCTCTCTCTCTCTCTCTCTCTCTTTTTCTTTTGGTTTTGGTAGAAACAGGATCTTGCCATGTTGTCCAGGCTGGTCTCGAACTCTGGGGCTTAAGCAATCCTCCAGCCTCAGCCTCCCAAAGTGTCGGTGTTACAGGCGCGAGCCACCATGCCTGCCTCCGTGTAGCTCTTGAGTACAGGCCTACCTCCTTTTATTGCACTGTTTTATTTTGCTTTGCAGATATAGTAAGTTTTTTCATAAATTGAAGGTTTGTGTCAACTGTAATTCAAGGAAGTCTCTCAGCACTGTTTTTTTCCAACAGTTTGTGATAACTTTGTGTCTGTGTGTCACATTTTGGTATGTCTCGCAATATTTCAGATTTTTTCACTATTTATATTGATCTGTGATCAGTGATCTTTGAGGTTACTATTATAATTGTTTTGGGATGCCATGAACTATGCTCATATGAGATGTTGAACTTCATTGATAAACGGCATGTGTTCTGACTCTTCTACCCACTAGCCATTCCTCTCTCTCTCTCTTTCTGTCTTTCTTCTGGCCTCCTTATTGCCTGACTCACAACAAAATTGACATTAGGCCAACAAATAACCCTACAAAGGCCTCTTAAGTGTTCAGGTGAAAGGAAGAGCTGTATGTCTCTCACAGGCATGGTGGCTCATGCCCGTAGTGCTACCACTTTGAGAGGCCGAGCTGGGTGGATTCCTTGACCTCAAGGGTTCAAGACCAGCCTGGGCAACATGGTGAAACCCAGCTCTACAAAAAACACAAAAACATGAGCCAGGTTTGGTAGTACTTACCCGTAGATCTCGTTACTAGGGAGGCTGAAATGGGAGGATTGCTTCAGCCTAGGATTTTGCAGTGAGCCGAGATCACACCACTGCACTCCAGCCTGGGCAACAGAGTAAGATCCTGTCTCTAGAAGGGATTAAGCTTAGTAAGGAAGGCATGTCAAAAGCCAAGGCAGGCTGAAAGCTAGGTCTCTTATGCTGTTGGTCATGTTGTGAATACAAAAGAGAAGTTCTTGAGGAAAATTAAAAGTGCTAGTCCAGTGAACACACAAATGATAAGAAAGTGAAACAGCCTTATTGCTGATGTGAAGAAAGTTTAGTGGTCTGGATAGAAGATCAAACCAACCACAACATTCCCTTAAAGTCTAATCCAGAGCAAAGCCCTAACTCTCTTCAAGTCTGTGAAGGCTGAGAGACATGAGGAAGCTACAGAAGCAAAGTTTGAAGCTAACAGCAGTTGATTCATGAGGTTTAAGGAAAGGAGCCATCTCCATAACATAAAAGGGCAGGGTGGAGCAGCAAATGCTGATCAAGAAATTGCAGCAAGTTATCCAGAAGATCTAACTAAGACCATTGATTAAGGTGTCCGTGCTAAACAACAGACTTTGAGTATAGATGAAACAGCCTCCTATTGAGATAAGATGCCATCCCAGATTTTTGTTTAAATGACAACAAAGGATTTAGAATATTTAAACTTAGGAGGACAGCAGCAGGGTTTGAGAGAATTGACTCCAATTTGAATAGCAGTTCTGTTGTGGGTAAAGTGCTCCTGCTAAATCTTTTGTGAAAGGAAGAATCAACCAATACAGCAAACTTTATTGCTGCCTTTCTTGAAGAAATTGCCACAAGCATCCCAACCTTCATCAATCACCAGCTTGGTCAGGCAACAACCATCAACATGGAGTCAAGACCCTTCCCCAGCAAAAAAAATTACGACTCCCTGAAGTCTCAGATGATTATTATCATTTTATAGCAATAAAGTATTTTAAAATCAAGGTATGTACATTTTTTCAGACATAATACTATTGTATACCTAATAGACCACAGCATAAAAATAACTTTTAGATGCACTGGGAAACCATACAATTTGTGTGACTCGTTTGTTGTGCTGTTTGCTTTATTGCACTTTTTCCTTTATTGCAGTAGTCTGGAACTGAACCTGCAATATCTTCGAGGTATGCCTGTATTGAAGACGTTCAGAAGTCTAGTAGAGAATGTTAATAAATATAGTAACAGACTGACTTGTCATGTGAAATAATTAACTCTCTGGCTTACACTATAAATACCATGTTAGTGATGTTTAGGAATGTACCTACTGTAGAATATACTGTTATAAGAGCAGAAAAATAATAATACCTTTTTAATAAAATATTAAGGTGTACTTATTTCACATTTTTACTTCTAGATGAGAATACATCTGATAATTTAGGGAATTTAGTGATTATGTAAAAGCATTTTGTTGCTGTTTTTTCCTTAGTAGTGCATTTTTTAAAAAGACATGTTTTACGTTGTTGGCATCTTGGATGCTAGAAAATATAGCAATCTTCTTTTAAATAGACTTACCTAAAATGATACGAATGATAACAGATGGGAAGATACTAGAACCTCTATCAACAGTCAAAATATGAAGCCAAAGATATTAGTTACAGAGTACTGTGACATATTCAAGAATATTTCTTATCAATTTTGTTTCTCTCTTTTATAGTTGAGTGATACTGCGTCTAAAAACGGGGGAAGAAATTAATCTTCACTATCTAGACTTAAATGAAAGTCTTGACAAGTTCCAACATACTTTTTTCTATAAGAATTTTAGAAAAATAAATTGGTACATCTCGCAAGATATTACACAGAGCTCTGTTAATAGCCCGAGGAAGGTTTTCTGAAGATGATATTATTAGCTTGGAACAATATTGCATTTTATTTGGTAAACAGAGTGAAAAACATATGAAGTCTATTGACACATGACGTCAATATGGGAGAAATTGATGATATGAAGAGAATAAAAGAATCTATGGAAGTCAGCTGCAGAAGGTTTGGTCAAAAACATAACTATATGGTATGTTGAATTCTATAGTTGTTTACATAAAGAATTTGGACTTGGCACTGACCCAGCAGGAAAAATAATCTGTTCAGCACACTTATTTTATGTCAAGAATATGTTGATCTTATAAGAGTTAACATTACTTTGGGGGCATAAAAATATTGAGAAATAATTCTTCTATTACACTGTGGAGAAATTCAGTGCAAATGGTTAGAAAAAGAGACCTCAGAAAAATTAAAAGAAGTTGAAATTGTTTGATTTGGACAGAAGAATCAAAAGATTAGGAGTTATAAGGAGAAGCGGCACAGCTGTTCTCTATTTCTGTGAAAACAGAGTAAGAATAAATGCATATTCATGAGGATGGAAAATAGGCAGGTTGGTTATTGGTACAGTACCAGAAAGAAGAAGGAATATCTTACATTGGAAATTTTGAATACAATATATAATTATATCTGATACAAACTGTATATACTCATTTGATACATATGCATTGAACGTCTTCCACAGAAAAGTCTAATACTAAGTGTTGATTTCTGTTTAAATACAAGAAAGTAAACCAGGGACTCGATAGAAGGCGTCTGTCATAGTTCTGTGACTTTTGTGAACGTAGTGGGCTAAGTGGGATTTCTTGAGAAATGGAAAATCTATTTCCTACCCTTTTAGTAGAGTAATATACCAAGAAGTTTAGATAGATAGACAGATTTCATACCCCTTCAGTAGAGTAATATACCAAGATGTTTAGATAGATAGATAGATAGATAGATAGATAGATAGATAGATAGACAGGTAGATAGATAGATATGAATAGAATGACTCTATAGAGTTAGTCACCCTTTGGTATCAATTAAGCTGACCCATATCTAAATGTCTTTTGAACATTCCTTAAGAAATATCAAGAGAAATAAGAGAAAGTAATGCTGCTCATATTTTCTTTGTCATTATTTACAGTGTATTATGTATACAGTGTAATCTGTCAGCCAACTTTAATTTCATAAGCTATTCATTGTGTTTAAACAGTGCCTTTCTTATATTAAATATTTATGGCAGTCTTTGGGTAGAAGACATTAAAATAGCAGATGGGGGTCATTTTAAACATTTCCTTGATTGAAGGCAAGGGACCCCCTTGTGAATTGATAGTCTGCTTTCAAAGAAAGTTCACAATGTCTGACAGTAACCCAAGGCGGCAAGAACTCCAGCAATTCCCAGCGCTGTGGTTTCCAAAAGTGATGGATACAAACGGTCTTCATGCTTCAGTACTTCCTATTTTGAAACTGTTAGCAAGGGCAGTGAAGAACGATGAACAAAAACGTTTACAGTTGTATTGCCTATTAATAATGCAATAGGTGTACACCTATTTTGCATTAATATTTCTTTTTAATCAATTTTTAACCATAGTAGCAAAAATAAGTGGAAAGTCAAATCTTTGACCTGTGGTGGACAGGAAGATGTATCCTAGACTCTGAAATTCTGATTCTCACGTTTAAAAGATGCTTTGGAAATTATGTCCTAGGTTTCCTAAAACTGGAGTGTGCTTTTTTGCTTTATAGTTTCCATTCACCTTGGTAACTAGTAAGTCTGAATACAGGAATAGTGGTTATTTTTTCCCCCTAAAGTAGTGTCTTCTCCTAGTTTAAACTTATAAACACTATACATTTTTAATTATATTATTTTCTTTAATAGTTATCTTGACCTTTAGAAGTGTCATTGAATGTAAAAATTATTCTATCAATTCTTATTAAAATCTTAGAAGATTATTAAACTGTGTCATTTGACTTAATTTTCATTTGGTAATTGAGATGTTTCTTTCTTAAACAGTCTTACTGTTTTTTCTAAGCACACAGCTTGCATTTGATGTAAAAGGGAAATGCTTTGTCTCTGAAAATGTTATTTAGCTTTAGCTAACTATTTCATTAATTTTTGGTGAGAGTTCTGATAGTTTCAAGCCAGGGAAATTATGACTCTTATAGTATTTAAGACACTTGCCAATCAATAGTGACCATCCTCAGCTGATGGAGTGATTGTTTTACAGTCACATAGAATGCAAAGGAGTCGTGGGGTTGGGGAAGGTGCCATGGGCAGTCTGGTAACATCAGAGTCTCTTTAAATTTATATTTTGCAAGTAATTGTTCGATAGTTCTGTAGGGGGATGTGAAGAAACTAATTTTCTAGTGGTAAAAATAGTATACCTTTATTTTAAAAAATGTTTTGTTATGTGCACTGATTGTAATATCATGTTTAAACATAGCCCAGGAGTTTTTCACAGATACGCTTTCAAGGATCTGTGAATCACCTGAAATGTCAAACCAAATGTCGTATTTGGCTTGTTTTTGAAAGGGTTTCTATAGCTTCCATCACTATCAAAGGGGATCTCTAATCCCAAAACCTTGAGCTGGTCTAAGGTCTTTATTTTCCAAATGAAGAATCTGAGATCTGACAAAACAAAGTGACTAATGTAAAGTAAGGCAGTAGTGAAAGAACTACAATTCAAATAGTTTCCTCTACTGTAGATTGTCCCTGAGGTTTGCAATATTCTTTTTTTTTTTTTAAATTTTGTTAGAGACAGGATCTTGCTATGTTGCCCAGCGTGGCCTTGAACTCCTAGCCTCAAACCACGCTCCCACCTTAAGCCTCCTGAGCTGCTGGGATTACAGGCATGAGCCACTGTGCCCAGCTCTCCAGTATTATTTTATTAGTTAGATGTTAATACTCTGGAATTGAAAAAATTATGAACCTTTTCCATACAGAAATCTATTCAATGCAAAATACTTATGAACTAGAGTCCTGGATTCATAATATTTTGGCATATTGTTTTGAGTTCCATCTGTGCTTGAGGATGGTATCTATAAAGCCAGGCTATATTAATTACATCTTCAAGTGAAAATACACTACTCGCCTCCCTCCATTTTAACCCTATGCAGTGGAAAAGTAGCCTTTCCTTCTTGCGGGAGTTGTTAGAATAAATCCCGACAGTTCCAGACAGTATGAAAGGATCCCAGTAGATATGGAAAAGATCCCAACTCAAAGGGCCAAGCCTAGTTGGATAACTTTCCTGGGCACATGGTGCCACGAGGTGATTTAAGTGTATACAACCACTTGTCAGCTGGGTTTTCTTTGGGACTGTTCTGGGTCTTCCCTGGGGAAGGGACACATATTTTTCCTGGTAATAAAGATTAACCTTGGGAGCAAGGATAGCATTTTCCTGTGCAGCACAACATAGGAGAAAATGGAAGGGAAAACTCAGGAAAGCAGAGGTGTCCCCCACAGAGGCAGTGGTGGGAAAAGTGAGATAGGAAAAAGCAGCAAGGCTGGATGTGGTGGTTCATGACTACAGTCCCAGCACTTCGGAAGGCTGAGGCGGGCAGATCACCTGAGGTCAGGAGTTCAAGACCAGCCTGACCAATATGGAGAAACCCCATCTCGACTAAAAATATGAAATTATCCGGGCATGGTGGCGCGCGCCTGTAATCCCAGCTACTCGGGAGGCTGAGGCAGGAGAATTGCTAGAACCTGGGAGGTGGAGGTTGCAGTGAGCTGAGATCGCGCCATTGCACTCCAGCCTGGCAACAAGAGCGAAACTCCGTCTCAAAAACCAATACAAAACAAAACTGTAAGACAGGGATGTTTGGATAAGGCACCCATTCATAAGAAAGGAATGATAGCTGATTGGATTTTTTTTGTTTAATCTATGCCTTATGTATTTGATGTTACTAGCAGTGACTTTTGCTTTACATTTGACCTTTATTTAAGGTTCAAAAGTGTCAAAATAGATTTTGGTGGTGTTGCAGTTTTGTAACGTGCAGGTGTATTATTATCCGGATGCAGGCTGATTTATTCTTTTAATTTCAGTTTTGCGGGCTGACACCTCAAGATCTCCCAGCTCTCTGCCTCTAGGGTCAAAGTGTGTTCTTCCCCACTGGCAGTTGGGCTGCTGATGGCTCCTTTTAATTCCCATCCTGGACCCCAAAAAAATACAAGGAAAAAAGGCTCAGAGACTTAAAACGTTATTTTTGTTTTAAGATGTCAGCATCTGATTTATGGTTTTAGTGCTTGTCTAAATACTCAGAAACTGTGTTTTCTTTTTTCTTTTAATTTAAATTTGTCTTCATAAAGCTGGCTTTCAAGAACATTTCTTTATCAAGTTGATCTGGATTTTCTGGGTCAAAAATATAAGTGATTTCTGGACTTCTTTCTTGACAAAAAGTACCAAGAAAAGCTGCATTAAAACAACAAATCTAATTTTAAAAACACTTAGTGAGTTAAAAAGCAGACTCAAACCAAACTAATGAAAGCTATTTAAGAGAAGTCAGTTGAAGTGGTTTCCAGCATTTATTTCATTGTTTTTTCAACTTTGTTAACACCATAAACGTGGATTTGAAAAAAAAAAAATTGACTTGTTTTTGAACTCTATAAAAAGTAGTTTTTTTTTCTTTTAATTAACTTTATTGTTTTTTAAAGCCCTGCATCAAGCTCTATTTCTGTGCTTGGGTAGTTCTCATTTGCAAATAGGGCAATTTCTGCATATAGGTCTGAACAGGCTATGCCACAATTATCCTTTTTATTGTAACTTTACTGTCAGAGAAGTAGTTTTCGTCTCCAAATGGAAATTCCAGAGTAATTCAAATGCCTTAGTAAACATATTGTCATCTCCTATTTCCAAAGGCAATGGCCACTGGTCCAGTAAGCAAAACCCATGTTGAGACCCGGAGTGGACCCTCCTCGCCTCATTGTTACTTTGGTATCTTTCATAATAATGACAGTTGCTAGGATTTGTTTTTTACTAAGTGCCAGGAAGAGTGGGAAGTGCTTTATATGGATTATCTAATTGAATCTTTACATTAACTTTGTGAGGTATAGGTATATGTTAATCTCACAGCCCAGGAAACCTAAGCTCAGAGACCAGTCGTTAAGGCTGCCTTGAGTATCAAGCTAGTAAGCAGTAGAGCCAGAATTCCAACCCAGGCTGACTAAAGCTTAGCCTAACTGAATCACTGTTTTATACTGACAGATGGATGTACATTTATTGATACATATGAAATAGTTTTCTAGTTATAAATCATCTTTGACATCACTTGAGCTTAGAAAAGGTGCCACATATCATAATTAGCCTTGTGCCGGACACCAGGCCTGTGCTACGTTCTCTACTGTAAATTTGCTGTCATTGAATGCTAAGACTCCAGTGTCACCATACTGTTTTACAGTAAGACATAGGAGATGTTAATGTCCTCCTGGTCATTGCCTGGTAAGAGGCAGATTCAGGGGAGTTTCACTACTAACAAGACTGTTTTGCTGCGGCGGAATAAAAACTACTTAAACAAGCTACAAGGGATTAAAGCGCAATTAAGTTCTTTCTAAAAACGTATGGTGGTATTTGTCTCTGTGGCATTTGATTATCTTTAGAACACATTCTAAAAATGATTTCCAACTCACAGTAATACTGGAAAAAAAAATTTTTTAAACATGTGTCCTTCCAAAAAGTTGAAACATTGAGGTAATTTCCTCCTTTCTGCCTCATCTGTTTCCTTCGTTCAGCAAACATTAATTGAGAACTTATTATGTGCTGTAGTCACTGCTGTTTGTACCTAAATGAATAAAGCACAGGTCCTTACCCGAAAGAACCTGAAAATGTTTTTCAGGCAACTGTCATCTAGTGCTTGCTTTGAAGGTTATAAATTAAGGAGTAGAAATTCAGAAACTCTTCAGTCGATTGATTTTACAGTATAGGTTATCTTCATATATTTAATACTCATCTCAAATGTCAAGTTCCTTCTCTCTGCATTAGTGCCCACACATAACAAGAAAATCTTGCCTTTGTATCATATGCTTATCTCTCCCAATTCTTTATTTCTTTCAACTATAGTCGTAACCCAATATATCACGATGACACATTAATCATTTCCAAGCTATTTTTAAGAAACTGGAGTCTGTATTCCTTTTGGGGATCAATAACTGGGAAGAACGAAATAGTGTGAGAATGAAGTTTAAGGCGGGCATTTTCAGTTTTTCTAAAAGTCTAAAATTGTTTTCTTGTTTTAAGGATTTTGATAACTGAATGGATTTCAGTTGTTCTTGTGTTCTCTTATGAACCCAGCGAGTGTTTGTCAAAGTGGGAGTGTCAGGATTACTGGGGCACACGGTTTTGGACATCAACTGGACCTACCCAGTTAGAATCGTGTCCAGCCACGTTCCCATCTGAAGTTGTAACATGCTTTCTTGGCAGTTCTAAAGCCCACTAGCACTTCACACTCATTTCCCTGTCGATTTTATTTATATTTAAGCATAAACAGAAGAAACTTCGGTTTGGGTAAAAAAGAAACTACAAAGGGATTCCTGCTGACTCAGGAGCCCTGAACCTCCTTAGGTTTCTGTTGAGTTGAGACAATGCCCTCTTTCCCAAGACCTGCTTTCCTAAACAAAAGGGAACTTCTACAAAGATTCTGAAGTAGCATGAGGCCATATCCCACCGACACCAAATTCCAGAGTCCTAAAAACTCTACATTTTTAGAGAATATGATTGCCCTGCTAACACCGAAAATGTTTCCCTAAAGAAAAATGGAGAGGGTGTTTTCTACTCAGTTCCAAAGAGAACCTTTTTTTCTGGTGAAATCATATAATCCTCATGGAACCCTTCTAGGAGAACCCAGCAAACAATATTAACTTTTATTATATGTTTGCTATGGAGCCAAGGCCCTGTACTAGATGATTTTTGTGTTCTCAAATTTAATTGTGTTATTGTATTTAGCAGTCTAATGAGATAGTTATTATTTATCCTGGGTCAATTAAGTAACTTGTCCAGACCTTGAGTTAATCAATGAAGGAGCCAGGAATCACACCCTGGTTGGCGGAATTTCAAAACTGTCTTCTCAAGGAGAGGAAAAAATGGAATGTAGTGCTTCCCACTCTGATTCATAAAAATTCCATCTCAGGAAGCCACCATCAGCAGTGTAGCCTGAAGGAAAAGGACTTTCTTCAGCCATCCTAAAGAAAGAGAGTCATCTCTTTTCTGAATTTAAGTATTTACCTTACCCATGAGAAAACAATTTCCTTTGCTTCAGGGCAGTAAGATAATTGTTTTGGTTTCAAAGGTCTTTCCTTGTGGCTCCTACAGGATTAAAATAAACAAAGGTGATGTTTATGTAAACAGTGTTATTTAGCCAACTAGGTGGCACTGTCAGTGTGAAAGCTAGATGGTAGTTGACTCTAAGAAAGAGATGAGATAGTTATTAACTAAAAGGAGAGACTCAAAATTAAGAATGCTTCTGCAACTGTAACTTGAGCACATTTGCCTGAATGTTATAATGTATTCACTGTAAAGTCTAGAAGCCTTATAAATATATGACTGGCAGTTGCCTCAGGCAGAAATCTTTTACTGATGCAATGAGATAAAAGTAATTAAGCTACGTGTAGACTGATGGATAATTAAATCCATGTGAAGCATTTTGTAACTAATTGCTATGTTCTAATCACAGATTGCTTTCTATTTGTCAAGGTAAGTGTATATAATTACACTATCCTTATTTTCGTTAATCTGAAATCATCCCAGTTGGGTGAATGTTTTTAAGCACTCTGAATCTTAGAATATTTGGTACATTTCTTGCATAAAGGTAATTTGCATATTTTGTAATTTAAGGACCTTTTATAGTAAAATAGCTTTTAGTGTCACTAACAATTCTGTGGTCAGTAGAGATTTCTAGTCTAGGCTCATTGTTCATTGTTCAATTTTTTTTTAATCATAAAAGTTATGTTATTTACTAATGCCAGTAACATTCAAGGCATTATATGGGCTGTGGTCCTTATCACAGTAGTTAGAAAAGACCAAGGATCAGTAAAGGGATTAAAAATAGATTTTGATTGACACAGGTTGTAAAACAAACAGCTTTGAGGCCTAGAGAGTCTCAGGTGAGAGACCAGTATGATTGAAGGCATGGCTGGATTTCTTTGACAGGTTATAGCTGGTAAGACAAGGGCATTTCTAGAGTCAGGGGACTAGAGTGGATTTCATCTCTCAGTGGAAGTGCAAATGTGGATGTAGACATCCATTCAAAGTCAAGTTTTTAAATACAGGTCACCCTTGCTGCTGTATGACACTAGGCAGTGCTAGATGGATATCTTATTCATCTTTGTGCTTTTAGTGTGGGTGTCCAGCACCTGAAGCTCACTCAGGTAATACTTGTGTTACTTCCATGAGTAACATGTAGACCAGTAGGGAATCAAAGACCAATTTCTGCAGATTATCTTCATTTGTGGACTTCTCTTTCTCAGTTTCTTAGTTGCGTAGTCTGTTTTCTGACCTTCAGGGCCTATTATAAAGTCACTGCATTAATTTAAAAAAAAAGCGACCTGGGTAGGCATAGTGGTTCATGCTATAATCCCAGCACTTTGGAAGGCTGAACACTTGAGTCCAGGAGTTCAAGACCAGACATGGCAACATAGTGATGTATGATCTTTACAAAAAATGAAAAAAATTAGCTGGACATAGTGGGATGCCTCCATAGTCCCAGCTACTCAGGAGGCTGAGGCAGGAAGATACTTGGGCCTGGGAGGTCGAGGCTCTACAGTGAGCTATGATCACGCCACTGTACTCCAGCCTGTGCAAGAGAGAGAGACTTTGTTTCAAAGAAAGAAAAAAAAACCTGTATTTAATTCCACTTTATGCATACTTTTTATTACATCAAATGTTTCTCAT
>PVKP010016022.1:0-49143 GCA_004027715.1 Plecturocebus donacophilus | reverse complement strand
ACAATAGCCTTGGCCCCCGGGCTCCAGCAGGCCACCCTGGACCCCCACGGTGCACAACTGCCCACAGGCCCTCGGGAGCCTCCTACCCCGCAGCAGCCCGCCCAGCCTCCCACAGCACCTGCAAACCTGCGCCTTGTTCTCCCCTCCTCAGACCACAGCCCCGAGAAGTCCAGTCCTCGGCAGATGGTGTTTGGGGTGGTCACCGCCATTGACTTGCTGAACTTCGTGGCGGCCCAGGAGCGGGGCCAGAAGTGAAGACCGGAGTATGGAGCGGCCCTGGTACCTTCGCCCGCTTCACCGTCACTTTCCTGAGCCCTAAACACACATGAGATTGGGAACTGCCTGGCCCCCATTATCCCTGCAGAAGGGAGCATGGGTCTCCCTTCATTAACACGTGGCTTCCTAAATGGGCCTATGTATGTGCTATGAGATGAAATGCGCTTTTCTCTAATGTAACTTCCTCTTAGGATGTTTCGCCAAGGCAATACTGAGATTCAGCCAGGTGGGATGGACACAGGCAGTCTCTGGGCAGAGTGAATTAAAGGCAAAAACAGAGTCCAGGATGGGGATGCGGAAGCGGGCGGGAAGAAGCATGGATGGTCCAGTGTGGTCCAGCACTGTCTGCTTGGGGCGGAGCTGGTGGCAGCACTTTGAGAGTTTGGGTTTTTTAATTGAGGTGAAATTCACATAACCTAAAAGTCAATCACTTTAAAGTGAACCATCAGTGGCATTTAGTACATTCAGAATGTTGCGTAGGGACCCCCCTCTCATGTTCCAAAACATTCTCTCCTCACCCCATGAAGCAATCATTTCCCCTCCCCTCTTCCTCCTCCCCGGGCAACTGCTAATTGACTTTCTATGTCTGTTGTCTGAAATGGGTTTTCCCTGTTCCAGACAGTTCATATAAATGGAATCACGCAGCTGTGGCCTCGTGACTTATTTCACTTCGCCTGGTGTGTCACGCATGTTAGAGCATGGATACCTGGTTTCTTGTGGCTGAGTAATCAGCCACTGTGTGGGTAGACGCATTCTGTTCCCTCGTTTATCAGTGGCGGACATTCGGGTTTTGTCTGCTTTTTGGCCCTGTGAGTAAGCTGCTGTGCACATTCGTGGCCGAGTATGTTTGGACCCATTTTCATTGTTCTTGGGTATGTACCCAGGAGTGGCATTGCCGGGTAATGTGGTAACTCCGTGTTTAATTTTTGAGGAACTGTCAAGCTGTGTTCCACCGACAGTGCACCAGGGTTCCAGTCTCTCAGTCTTTATCAACACTTGTTATAAATCATGTTTTAAATGATGATGGCCATGCTAGTGTGTGTGAACAGGTGTCTCATTGTGCTTTTGATCTGCCTTTCTAATGATTGATGTTAATGAGTGAGCATCATTTCATGCGCCTCTTGGTTATTTTTGGGAGAAGTCCATCTCCTATTTTTAAATTGGGTTGTCTTTTTGTTGAGTTGTAGGAGCTCTTTACATGTTCAGGATACTAAACCCTTCTCACAGGACTTGCAAATATTTTCTCCCATTCTGTAGGTTATCTTTTTACTTTTTTGAGACAGTCTCCCTCTGTTGCCCAGGCTGGAATGCAGTGGCTTGATCTGGACTCACTGCAACCTCTGCCTCCCGGGTTCAAGTGATTCTCCTGCCTCAGCCTCCCGAGTAGCTAAGACTACGGGCACATGCTACCATGCCTGGCTAATTTTTGTGTTTTTAGGAGAGACTGCGTTTCACCATATTGGCCAGGCTGGTCTCGAACTCCTGACCTTGTGATCCACCTACCTCGGCCTGGCAAAGTGCTGGGATTACAGGCATAAGCCACCGTGCCTGGCCTCTTTTCACTTTCTTAATACTCTTTGATACATAGCGGTTTGTAGTTTTGGTAGAGTCAAGATTTATTGTTTTATCCTGTTGATCATGCTTTGGGTGTCCTATCCATTGGCAAATCCAAGGTTCATGGAAGTTACCCCTATGTTTTCTTCTAAAATCTGTATAGACTTAGCTCATGGGTTGATTTTTGAGTCAGTTTTTCAGGTGGTGTGACATGGGAGTTTGTGGATGTCTGTCTGTCTCAGTGTCGTTTGTTGAAGAGACGATTTTCTCCCCATGGAATGGCCTGGCACCCTTGCTCATAGCTGTATGGGCCCATTTCTAGACTCAGTGCTATTCCATTGGTCTGTGTCTGGTCTTATGGAAGTACCACACTGTTTTGATTACTACAGCTCTGTGGTAAGTTTTAAAATTGAAAGCATGGGTCCTACAGCTTTGTTTTTACAACATTGCTTTGGAAATTATGATGTGTCCTGATGTTTTTGTCTTTATGTTTTTGTGTGTGTGGAATTCTTTGAGCTTATTGGATCCCAGCATGTGGCAAGTGAGAGTTGCAAAAAGAAAACAGGGAAGGATCTCACTAATGAAATAACTCCCAAAACTGCCCCAGAACTGAAAGGTGTGACTTTGCAGACTGAGCGGTCCATCCAGTGTGCAGCAAAATGGGTGGAGAAAGGTCTACATGGTGAACATCACCGTGAAATGCGAAGACACAGGAACTCTAAAACACTCCCAGAAAAGGATGGGAAGCCCAGCCCACACAGGGAGGCTTGAAATGAGAAAGGCATCACCTTCAGCCTCCAGCACACGTGGAAACCAAGAGATGAACCCTGATGGAATCCGGAAGAGGAAGGAATGCAGGCCGGAAGCCCAGGGCCAGCACCCCCTCACTTAGCAGTGGAGGCAGAAGACACTTCCATCATGCAGGGCAGCCTCTGCCCAGGAACACATACCAACAACAGGAGGGAGTAAAACCAGATGAAATGGTGTCTCAGGAGGTCCCAGGACCACTGTGAGTCCAGCAGCAGTAGGACAGAGGAGGCCTAGGCGGGAAGATTGCTTGAGGCCAGCCTGGGCAACACAGTGAGACCCCATCTCTACAAGATACAAGATACCCCATCTCTACAAGAAAGGGAAACAGCTCCTCGGGAGGCTGAGGCATTAGGGTCACTTGAGCCCAGGAGTTAGAGGCTGCGGTGAGCCATGTCTAGCCTGTACGACTGAGCGAGACCCTGTCAGAAAAAAACAGGGAGGGGGGCAGAGGAGTGATGCTTCAAGGGAGACAAGGAAATCAAGAGGTGGCCAGAATGCAGTGAGACTATCCAGAGATCCTCATGCCTGGTGGAGAGCTGGGGGTTGCATCAGAACCTAGAAAATAGAGGCTGGGTACAGCAGCTCACGCCTGTCATCCTGGCAGTTTGGGAGGCTGCGGCAGGAGGATCACTTGAGTCCAGGAGTTCAGGACCTCATCTCATTAAAAATATGTGGGCGTGGTGGTGGGTGCCTGTGGTCCCAGCTACTTGGGAGGCTGAGGCAGGAGAACTGATTGAGCCAGGGAGGTTGAGGCTGCAGCGAGCTGTGATTACACCACTGCACTCCAGCCTGGGTGAGAGTGAGACCTTGTCTCAAGAAAAGGGGGAAAAAATTGGAGCTCTGTAAGAAATGTAATTACATAACATGACTAGGCTAGGAATAGTTGCTTCATCATAATCACATCAACAGTGGATATTGATCTCTTCCCAATTATGAAACTGTCTTGAAATATTTCCTACTAGTGGGGAGGAGCATGGGAGAGGAAGAATCTTCCATTTTTTTGCAGAAGGATGTTGATAGATAACATCTATATGTAGAAGAAGAAAAAAGCAGCTGGGCACAGTAGCTCACACCTATGATCCCAGCGTTTTGGGAGGCCAAGGTGGGTGGATTGCTTGAGCTCAGGAGTTCCAAGACCAACCTGGGCAACATGAGGAAACCCCGTCTCTACTAAAAATACAAAAATCAGCTGGGCGTGGTGGTGTGCGCCTGTAGTCCCAGCTATTTGGGAGGCTGAGGTGGGAAAATTGCTTAAGCTTAGGAGGTTGAGATTGCATCACTGCTCCATCCTGGGTGACACAGCCAGACCCTGTCTCAAAAAAAAAAAAAAGGAAGAAAAGGAGGAAGGGAGGGAAGGAGCATATGCAAGTTTCTGGAAATAGGGATGCAAATAGGTCTATAGATGAGCGCCACTCCAGCCTGGGTGCAGAGGGAGACCCTACCTCTAAAGACAGTAGGACTCAGCCGGCCGCAGTGGCTCACGCCTGTAATCCCAGCACTTTGGGAGGCCAAGGTGGGTGGGTCACCTGAGGTCAGGAGTTCAAGACCAGCCTAGCCAAGATGGTGAAACCCCATCTCTACCAAAAATACAAAGATTAGCCGGGCGTGGTGGTGCATGCCTGTAATCCCAGCTACTAGGGAGGCTCAGGCAGGAGAATCACTTGAACCTAGGAGGTGGAGGTTGCAGTGAGCCAAGATGTGCCATTGCACTCCAACCTGGGGGACAAGAGTGAGACTTCGTCTCAAGAAAACAAACAAAAAAACAACTCTGGTAAGCTGAACAGTGGTCCTTCAAAGCTACCAGGCCCTGACCTCTGAAACCTGTAAACAGGCTCTCTGGAGAAAGTCCGGCAGGTGCAGTGAAGCTGAGGCTGCTGAGATGCGGAGATGCTCCTGGGTGACCCAGGTGGGCCCTAAATGCCTTCAAGCTTCACCTTGGGTGTTCTCTGTGGAGGCCACAGGGCTGGCCCCAGTGTGAGTCTGCCAGGCCTGCTGTAACAACGTGCCCCTCACTGGATGCCTCAGCGGCTTACTGTCTCACAGACTTGGCGGCCAGAAGTCCAAGGTCAAGGTGTTGGCAGGGATGGTTAAGCTTAGGAGGCTGAGACTGCAGTGAGCTGAGATCAACCCTAAATAATGAGATTCACAAAATACAATGAAGCCTAGGGTTCGTTCGAGCTTAAAGCGTGGGGACCATCACTCAGGAAACTACTCAGAATGGGCCAGTGCTCCAGAGTGGAAAGGGAAGGTCTCACTTACATAGGCAGAGAAGAGAGGTTGAACAGAGTGGCAACGTTTTCCATACAAGGTAGTGCATAGGTTATAGCGATTCTTTTTTTGAGACAGTCTTGCACCGTTGCCCAGGCTGGAGTGCAGTGGCATGGACATGGCTCACTGCAGCCTTGACCTGGGCTCAAGTGATCTTCTGCCTCAGCCTCTTGAATCGCTGGGACTACAGGGTGCAGCATCGTGCCCGGCTAATTTTTGTAGGGTTTGTACCATGTTGCCTAGGCTGGTCTCTAACTGGCGGGCTCAATGCTTGCCTTGGCCTCCCAAAGTGCTGGGATTACGGGTGTGAGCCGCAGCACCCAGGCTGGTTATAGTGATTTCATTGGTTACAGTTTGCCATATTCTAAGAAAGACGGAGTTAACATTCTATAAGGTAGGGGTGATGCCCTTATCTCTGGGCCATTCAGCCTTTCCCAGTCATTTACGGGACCAGAATGGGGAAGAGACTCAAATCTGTAATCAGAGAAGCAGAATGTACAGCTGCGTGCTCTGTGCCTCAGCCCACGGGGCACACGCCTCTCAAAACTCAAATAATATCAGGTTACGACAGCTTCACGTTTGAACTGTTTAATGCCACAGCTCCTTCTGGGGCAGAGAGGGAACCTCGGTCCCAGGCCTCCCAGCTTCTGTGGGTTGCTGGCCATGCTTGGGGGTCTTTAGCTTGGAGAAGCACCTTGTTCTCTGCTTTCATCAGACCCTTGTTCTCTGCCTTCGCCCTGCCTTCCCTCTGTATCTGTGTCCACACACCCTTTCTGTCAGGACACCAGTCACTGGGTTAGGGTCTAATGGCCTCATTTAGCTTTAATCGCCTCTTTAAAAATCCTGTCTCCAAATAAGGTTATATTCTGAGGTGGTAAGGGTTAGGACTAAAACATGTAAATTTTCAGGGGACACGATTTAGCCCATAGCACTGCCCGCCCCCAAAACACACACACACACACACACACACACACACACACACACACAGTGAAGAGTGCCGGGCATGATGGCTCACGCCTGTAATCTCAACACTCGGAGGCTGAGGGAGGCGGATCACCTGAGTCAGGAGTTTGAGACCAGCCTGGCCACCATGGAACGCCTGCTGACGAGCGCCTCCCAGCCTTGACACTTGCCAGACTGACAAGTCTGGAAAAAGCCGCAACCCCGGACCCTGATCTGGCTTCAATCCAAACTTACCAACTAGGGGTTCTTGGGCAACTTGGAGGTAAGATGTACCTCACACAGATGAATGGAGAAGCAAAATGTGGGATATCCGTGCAAAACAGACAAGGATTCAGCCTAAAAAGGAATGAAACCATGAGACGCGCAACAACAGCATGAATCCCTCACAGTCCCACTTACGTAAGGAATCTAGAACAGCTGAGCTCAAGGAGGAAGCGAGGACAGTGGTTGTCAGAAGCTGAGGAGGGCATGGGGAGTTACTGTTGATTGAGCAGAGCTTCAGCTGGAAAAGTGAAAACGTTCTGGAGATGGATGGCGGTGATGGTTATGCAACGTGAATGCACTTAACTGCCCAACTGCGCATTTAAAAATGGTGAAGATGGTACATTTTACCGCGATGCATAGGAGGGGGCAGACCTCACTACAGACGGGGCATCTGAGCAGAGGCCGGGCAGAGGCTCAGGGCTGCCTGGCAGATCCTGAGGAAAAGTGTGCCCGGCTGAAGGCACGGTTGGGCAAAGGCCTGCATCAGGAGCATGGCTGGTGCAGTCCAGGTGCAGGTGGGAGGGCTGGGGAGGTGTGGAGGGCAAGGACAGGGGCTGCAGGGGCCTGGGGAGGATGGGGGGCAGGTCAGATTGCAGTTGGGAGTGGGGGCTGCTCTATCTGCAGGATCTGCTTGTCCTGCGCAGCCAGGAACACTGAAAACTGATGGGAGCTGAGAAGTCCACATAGGGTGCTGCACATGCCCATCCAGGTGTAGACTCTAAGGGCATGGAGTTGTGCAGTCCACAACCTGCACACCTGTCCACAGCAGCCCTGACACCAGATGGGTGGCTGTTCATATGTCCTCCACAAAACTGCAGCTGCTTATGATGTAGCACCTCTCGGCTGTGGCTCATGAAGAAAAGAAACAATAACTGACACCAGCCCCACCCTGAAGGACCCAGGCACCCAGCCATCCAGCTGCAAAGGCTGTGAGGGGACAGGTGCTGATGCCCAGGGCTTTCCTAATGACTGAGTCTGGCCAGCTTCATGTTCTTGGTCTCTGGGCATCTCAGCAATGGCTTGAATTATGCCCTGGCATGGAGCCACCTGAAGGGTGGAGACAGTGTCGCTGTGGACACTCACGAGAGGCTTTCCTCGGTAGGTTGATGGCATCCGTGCTGGGCTGCGGCGCTGGCCTGGGAGGTCCCCGACACTTGGGCCCCCATGGCAGCGTTGTTCCTGCTGGTCCACTGGGCAAGGACACTGCCAGGGAGGCAGGTGGGAGGAGAGGGCAGGGCTCCCCAGAGCGACTGGGCAGGCACTTATGCTGCAGGGAGCTCCGGCCTTCCCGCACCCAGCTCTCCTCAGGCACTTGGTTTCCTGCCAGTCTCTGGTGAGCAGGCTTTGCTTAGAGCCAGTGGAAAAGTTCCCTTCCCCACTCTGCAGCCAACTGAGCCAGGGCAGGCCAGCAGGTAGAGGAAGGGGACAGGCATGACCTCTCCTGAACAGGCTTCAGAAGCAAGTCAGTCAGTCACAGGACAGAGACATGGAAACCTCTTGGCAGAGACTTGGCTCTTCCAGGAAATGGCACTCGGTGTCCTCAGGGTGCCTGGGGCTAGGATGCCGGCAGGCTGCCTGGGGGTGGGAATGGAGAGGTCTGGAGCCAAGGTAGTCACAGAGCCTTCCTGAACCACAAGTCCTTGTGGGCCTGGGAGGCTGGCAGGGCCCATACCCAGCACCTCCAGGGGGAAGAGGGGCACATCATCAGGAACTGGAGAAGGGGGAGCTGGTGCGGGATGCAGAGAGCTGCGGGGGTCTGCTGCGGCTCCAGGGAGGATATTCAGGGAGCCCCCAGGAGCTTGCTGAGCAGGGGGCAGGAGGGGCACAGTGAGTGGGCTTCAGGGAGGGCAGGGTGCGGGCCCCATTCACCCTAGCATGGAGTGGCACACACAGCTTCTCAGCTCCGGAGCTGCAGCATTTACAGTCCACTCTATTTTAGGCCATGCTCAAAACCCCAAACACCCACATCCTCAAAAATGATCTTCAAGAGTGGCATTAAATGCCAAGCATCCCTGCTGCAGCCACCTCAGGCGGCCGCCTTCCCTGGCTCTCTGTGAGGGTCTCGCGCACCGCCACAATGGGAGCGAGCCGGGCCCTGGGCTCCGTGAAACACGCAGGGGAAGTGGCTGAGGCCAGTTATTCTCAGGGCAGTCGAAACGGTCATTGTGATGGAAGTGTCCTGAGAGTCACAATTTCGCATATCAGCAGGTGCTCACCTGTGCACAGGGCCCCTCACCTATTAGGGCACCATAATGCCTGCCTGCTGAGCCTGGCAGTCTCTGGAGCCACTGGTGAGCACACAGACACAGCCCCTCTCCAGGCGGGCACTCACAGCAGCTACAAGCGCCACCATCTCGTGGCCTGTGAGTCCTCCCCGGAGGCCAAGCTGTGGTTCGGCTGGTGCTGTCCCCTGCAGAGGCACCCTCGCTGGCTCAGGACTTCCCAGCCCGGGATACGTGCCCATGACGTAGGGTCTAGGTTAGCTCCTGGGTGGAGGCGCTGATGCCCATGAGTGAGCCCACAGTTACGGAGGTCTGCACGGCCTCCTGGGCACGTTCTTACAGCAGAGGCCACAACACCGTGAGGACAGAGGAGCTTTGCAGGCCAGCAGGAGTTGCTCAGGGCTGCGTCACCAAACCCTTGACTACGAGAAGGTCTTGGGGATTTGCCATGGATGGAACAGGGACTGCAGAGAGGCTGGCTCAGCTGTGTAGATTGGTCCCCACGAGGGTCAAAATCACAGGCTCCCTGGGCCCACGTCCGGGAGCCCATACCCGGCCCTCACAAGGCCAGTGTCTGGTCAAGACGAGCCAGGAGGGATCTGTGGGCTGAATCCTCAGGATTTCTAAAGGTTCCCTGCATTATTATTTTTTATTATTTTTATTTTTTGAGTCTCGCTCTGTTGCCTGGGGTGGAGTGTAGTGGCGTGATCTCGGATCACCGCAACCTCCCGGGTTCAAGTGATTCTCCCGCCTCAGCCTCCCGAGTAGCTGGGACTACAGGCACACACCACTATGCCCGGCCAATTTTTGTATTTTTAGTAGAAATGGGGTTTCACCATGCTGGCCAGGCTGGTCTCGAACTCTAGACCTCGTGATCCACCTGCCTCAGCCTCCCAAAGTGCTAGGATTATAGGTGTGAGCCACTGCGCCTGTCTACATTATTTTTTTAAGTTTAGAAATTTATGTAACATGGAATGATAACAAAGACATGCCAGCTAGTCTTAATTTAGTGGATAAAATTGAGCCCTGCATCTCACCGAACCCGTATCGACTTAACTGAAGGTTTAAGACTTCACAGATGGGGGAGGATGATGGGAGCGCGTGAACAGACGGCTCAAACAGACGCCAAGCTGCAAGCAGACGCCGCAGCCCCGAGAGGCGAGAAGCACTGCAAACTGCGAGAAAACGCCGCAGAGTGATGGGATCTTTGGAGTGTCGTTTTCTGGCCAAAACCTCTGTGGCTGGTGGGCCTTTGCCCGAGTTTTGCTCACGCCCGCCGGGCTCATTTCACTCACGTGGGCTGGCAGGCTGCACTCGGCTCACGCTGCAGGCCTACGTCCCGTGCCTGCCAAGGGTGAGTCAGGCGTGGCACGGCAATGCATGTGTGAGCGAGCATGGGGCCTGGCCACCGCGCACAGCCAGATGTGCCGGCTGCTTCAGCAGGGTGGCGGCTAGAGGTGCCGACACGGGTGCCAGCTATCTGTGAGCCTGTGGCCCGACCGGGTGCACTGCAAGCAGCTTCCACAGCTGCCACTGGGGAACACGATGGCGCCCAAAATTTTAGATAGGCCAGAAACTGCAGGGCCCCAAAGACAGAGTCACAGCCCTGGCTCGGAGATTCCCAGGTATGGGCTCCCCAAAGGGCTGCAGCTCTACTCTTGTTTGCTTCTCTTGCAACGTGGCGAGAAGGGGCACATCTCCGCCCTGTCTGTGGTACAGCTTTTTTAGCTCCGCCATCTGGCAGGTCCTGAGTTCCTGTCCTGCAACCAGGAAGAACGAGGCACGCAGACAAGTGGAGGGTGAGCAAGATGAAGAGGAGCTGTACTGAGTGACAGAACCGCTCGGAGGAAGCCCACAGAGGGCAGCTGCTTTCTGCAGCCAGAGTATCCCAATGCTTGTTCAGCTCCTAGCAGAAAGGGTGGCTCCTCTCTGTTAGGCACCTCATCCCAACAAGTATTCAGCTATCAGTAGAGAGGGCGGATCCTCTCTGCAGCTGGCCCTCCCGCCATCTCCCCATCATCTCCCCATCACCTCTGCAGCTCTCGGCAAAGACGGGGCCCTAGAGTGGGTTGCTCCTCTCTGCAGGACATTTGCTCAGCTCTGGGTGAGCCTGGGGCTTTTACGAGCATGGGGCAGAAATCCATACCGACTGGTCCAAGGGCGGCCATGGGCGGGCCCAAAAAGGCACCATAAGTTCCCACTCCAATCCACAGGACTGGCACCCTGGCCCCCAGCCTTCAAGCCCTCCCTAGACTGAAGATGGGGCCTCACCAGGGACCAGCCCCCTTCCACCCAGGAACCTGTCTGCCTCCTGCTGCCATTCATGGTGCCCAGGCTGTAAGTGCCAAGGGGCACCTGCAGGCCAGCACCAAGTTGCCCTCAACCCCCACTTGGCTCCCCTTCTATGCTCATCAGCGCCCAAAGTCCAGAGGGGGCTGAGGCAGCAAGGGGCTGGCGTGTCAGCATTGCCCCAAGTGCGTGTGCACCTGGTCGGGCCATGACAGCACCTGAACTCAGCTCCACCTTTGCTCCAAGATCAGGGCAGACACTGACAGCCCAGAAAAGCCAGGCAGTGAGATCAGGCACTTCTGAGCCTGTGAAGGCAGTGGAGGGCCTTCCCGATCCCCCAAGAATGCAGAGATGCCTGGGTCCACAGCTGTGGCTTGGGCAGCTGCAGCTATGCCTGGAGGGCAAGGCTCCCATCTGCTCTCAAGCCCCCAGAGCACACGGATGCCTGGGCCCACAGCCATCGCTTGGGCAGCTGCAGCAGCACCCAGAGAACTCCCACCCCAACTCGGAAGGGGTGGGGCTTCCACTTGTCCCCACCTCCCACTGGCTCCCTGGAGCGCGGCCTGGCCACACCTCCCTGCTGCAGCTGAGTGCTGGCGGCGGTTGCTCCAGATGGCCCACCACTGCCATCCGTAGGACTAATCAGTCCCCTACCCACCAGAGGCAAGGACCTAGCTGGCACGGCTCTGCCGTGCCTGTGAGGCGGCAGGATGGCGAGCCCAGGCTGGATTCCATGCAGAGACCCCGCCGTGTGGGGCCGTGGGGTTTCCTTGGATCCCAATCACATCATTCAGGCCCTGACTGCCCAGCTTCAGGGGACCCAGGCCTGCTCCTTTTTCTTACATCCCTGTCCAATCTTGCCAAAGCCCTCGAGGAGGGGGAAGGAGGAAACCCAGGGTCACAGATGTCAGTCTACTCAGCATCCACCCCCGTCCTCACTCCCGACAGTTCAGATCTCCTTGCCTCTTCTATAGCCATGATGACCAGAGGGCGGGAGTGGGGACTGGGGATTGACCTCAGTTGACAGAAGCCAATGGTACATGCCATTCCCTGGCCAGTCACTGGTCTGGGTGGACATGTGACCTCAGCAGTCCACACAGGGTGGGTTCCAGGGCTCTGCTCAGAGGGCTGGGGGCAACAGCATCCTCTGGCGGGTCCCCAATAAGCAGTGTGTGGCCTTGGCTGATACGGTGGCATCCTATGGGCACAGAGATGCCAGAGAAACAACACCCTCCTGGGGTGGGAGCTGGGTGCTGGGGCCCTGCTGTTTCTGCTGAAAGCATCTGTCTGATTCACATGACCCCCTGCAATCCTGGAGAAACAGACATTGACAAAGGGAGATGAAAGGTGGTGGAAACAGATATATTCCTGAAAGCTCAGGCAAGGGCTGGTTTCCAGAAGGGGTCACTGAAAAGTGCCAACGCTTACAAAACCCACACGAAAGACAGCGACAGCAGAAGCCAGCCTAAGGATGATGCCAAAGAAAAGCACAGGCTGGCAGGGAGAGACTGCCACGTCCAGCCACGCCCAGCCACGCTCAGCCACACCCGGCCACGCCCAGCCACGCCCAGCGCCTTGACCCCAGTGCCTTGAGTTTCACTAAGCTCAGAACGTAGAATGACTATCTTGGTCCAAGCCCAAGTTCATATTTATGCTGTCTGATTAAAAATGTAAAAAAGGATTCTGAGCAAATGTCTAGCAAAAACAGCAGTGCAAGAACACATGCACTTCACATGTGGCTTCACATGCACAACACCTGGCTTCAAAGGCTTGGCGGGCGCCCTCGTGGGGACACAGATGCAGCTAATAACAGGCCATTATTGAGGCTGGGCGCCTAAAGACTGCATTTCAGGGAGCCCGGCTTTATCATCTCTTTCCTTTAGTTCTTTCGTTAACTGTGTGCTCAGTTTCTCCCCAGGCTGCAGCTAGCAAGGCTGTGCACATGACTCAGGACAGCTCCATCAAAGCTTTGGGAAGCTGTCGGAAGGAAATCTGAGCTGGGAGAGAGAACGACTCAAAGGCCTCAGGGAGTCTGAGTGGGCAGCTCATGCCCGTAGCCCCGCACCTGGGCACAGCCCTCTCCACCAGCTCACACCAAGGTGGCGTCGGCGTCGGGTAGAGAGTCTAGGTGCAGCCCACTCCCTTCTTAGCTCCCTACACTCTGCTTCGTTATGGGCCCAACACCCCCGCTCAGTGATGGACCCAGAGCCGGCATCGCCACGGGCAGCGCGGGTCCATGGCTGGCCCCAGGAAGGCTGGTGCAGGGCTGGCATGGCCTGGCACACAACGGGCATGGCCCATGCCAAGGCCCCACGTGACAGGACAGAAGCACAGGCCACAGAGTCCTGCCTCAGGCACTGTGGTTGTTTAACAAAAACCCCCAGAAAACTGGCTTCAGACAGTGGCAACATTTATTTTGCTCACACATCTGCCTCTGGGGCAGGGCTGACGGGCGGCTGGGGTCTGCTCTGCTCATCAGCTGGGGTGGCTCCAGGCGCCTGGCGGATAGGACACCTGCATGGCCTGTCCCATGGCCTGGCTTCCTTCCAACACGGCAGCTGGGGCCAAGCCTAGCCCTCTCAACCAGTCAGTCATGTGGCAGCTACCATCCCAGCAGGCCACAGAAACCTCTCCAGGGTCAAGAGAGGGGGACTCACTGGATGGGCAAATTCCAGAGGGGCACAGTGGACTGGAGATGTCATTTCTGCCATAAGACCCGGGACACTGCCTGAGAGAATGCTTCCACACAGAGAATCAGGAGTCAGAAAGGCTTTACCCTGCTCAAGGTCAAAGGCAACGCCTTCAACTCTGATTAAAAACCATTTCCAAACCTGAATGCTCCCCCTTCCTCTTTCCCATTTCTGCTGAACTCTCGGACCACAGGCACAGAACTTCGTGTGTACTCTGGAGTGCAGGGCAAAGCTCCCACCCACCGCTGCCACCACAAGGAGAAAACAGTGAGGGGACAGGGAACCTCCAGCCCCTTCCCTCCTTCCACCAGGCAAAGACCCACCGGGGACAGGCAGGGAACATTTTCAACTCAGGGCCTGCCCTGTTGCAGACTTTCTCCCGCCCAAGTCCCTGCCCAGAGATAAGGCAGAGTTTGGCAGCAGAGGCAGGAGTGGGCATGGGCCCTGCACTCCAAGGGTACAGGACCCCCCTGAGATGGAGGCGTTCGCCAAGGAGCCAGGGGCAAGCAGCGATAGCCCTCTGCTAGGGAGGTCTAGGGCCACCAGGAAGCCCTCTGGCACCCACACCACACACAGAGTGGATGTGGCCACTGTGGGAAGAATCGGAAGCCTGTGGTGCCTGATGGGAACGAAGGCAGCCCCAAGCCCATAGCCAGCTCACCTGGGAACACACCCACCCAGGGCCTGTCCAAAGTGGGGTGCCTGTTTCTGGGCATGAGGACTATTTATCTTGGTTTCTACTGTTCTACAAAAAAATAACTGTCATTCAATAAACCATGAGAGAAGCTGGGTGCAGTCGCTCATGCCTGTAATTCCAGCACTTTGGGAGCCTGAAGCAGGAGGAACACAAGGTCAGGAGTTCGAGACCAGCCTGACCAACAAGATGAAACCCTGCCTCTACTAAAAACAAAAAAATTAGCTGGGCATGGTGGTGCATGCCTGTAATCCCAGCTACTCAGGAAGCCGAGGCAGGAGAATCGCTTGAACCCGGGAGGCAGAGGTTGCAGTGAGCTGAGATCATGCCACTGAACTCCAGCCTGGGTGACAGAGCAAGACTGTCTCAAAAATAATAATAAAAATAAACTATGAGAGAAACAATAGGCAATCCACTTCCATGAAATAAAGCTATTGACAGCAGCAGACCCAAGAATGTCCCATGCCAATGTCCCATAGCCACCCCCCCGCACGTTGCCCTGCTCCCCCTCCGCGTGAAGCCCCGGCCGCCACAGGCGAGGCTGCAGTGAGTGTCTCTGCACAGGTCCTCTCACAGACCTGCTAGAGAATCTCTCTGTGCTGGACTTTAGGACCACAGAGCACACGAGCCTGCCAGGGAACACAGTCACGCGCCACCCATGATGTTTCAGCCAGTGACGGATGGAGCAGACCAAGGAGGTCCCGTGAGGTTCCAGTGGGGCCGAGTCCATACTGCCGGTGCCATCATGACGTGCAGCACAGCTGTCCCGCGTGTGTGGCGCTGCCAGCGTATGTAAGTATATGCGGTGACATCCTAGGCCTCCACGCTCACTCACACTCACTCCCTGACTCACCCCAGCAGCTCCCAGGCCTGCAGGCTCCACTCCCGGTAAGTGCCCTACATTATTTTCAACACTTTATACTATATTTTTACTGTACCTTTGTTTAGCCTTTTTTTTTTTTTTTTTTTTGAGACAGTGCCTGGCTCTGTCACCCAGGCTGGCATGCAGTGGCATAAACACAGCTCACTGAAGCCTCTGCCTGCTGAGTCCAAGCCATCCTCCCACCTCAGCCCCTGAGTATTGGGGGCTACAGGCATGTGTCACCATGCTCCACTAATTTTACAATTTTTTTATAGAGATGAGGTCTTACTCTATTGCCCAGGCTGCTCAAACTCCTCAGCGCAAGTGATCTGCCTGCCCTGGCTTCCCAGAGTGTTGGGATCACAGGCGTGAGCCACGGTGCCCGGCCAGTTTAGCTGTTTAGACACACAGATCCTTACATTATGTTACGATTGCCCAGGGCACTCAGCAGGGTCACCTGCTGCACAGGCCTGTGGCGGGGAGCAAGGGGCTAAGCCGCACAGTGGGTATGTAGTGGGCTGTGCCATTTAGGTCCAGGTGAATGCACCCTGTGATGGTCCTATAGTAACAGAGTCCCCTAAAGAGACATTTCTTGGAGCACAGCCCACTGTTAAGTGACATGTGATTGCACTGTTAGGTTCATTCCAAAATGGCCGGTGCCATGATATTCCTGCCAGCAACACTCCAATTCCCGTTTCTGTGGAGCCCCATCCCAGCCTCTGTGTTGCAGCCGCAGATGAGGCGGCCGGCCCCAGGGTTGCACTCACACTCCCTGGCCGTGGTGGGGCCGTGCGTCACGTGCTTCTTGGTCATCTGGTCTCCTGTTGGTGAACTATTAATATGCGCTGTCATGTTTCTAGAGGCTTCCAGCAGGTTACTTGCTGGTCTGCAGGACTCCCCTAACCCTGGCTCCTTACTGGCTTTATACATTAGGAAGAAGGAACGAGGAATGCGCTGCCCTCAGTCACCACCTGTTAACGGTCCTCGGTGTCCTCCACTGCACAGGAAAACTGAATTTTGATCTGCCCAAATCACCCATGTTTTGCCCTAGGATTTATGCCTCTGGGGTCTCAAAATATGGGCTTCCTCTCCAAGGGAACAAAGATAAGCTCCCATATCATCTTCCACTGGCTCACGGCCAGGCCCAGAACCCACGGCGCCTGCCTCTGCCCTCCCTTCTCCTCTGCACGGCTGTCTTCCAAGCCGCGGGTCCTCCCGGCTGCCCAGCCCCACGCCCTCCTCCCATCTCCCCTCCCACAGCAACGCACACTCTCACGGCCTCTGCTGCTGGAACTGCTCCTTTCTGGGGTTCCCTTGAACAATTCAGCTGAGGATTTTCTCCAGCTCTGCTGGCTGCTCTCCTCTGACTCCGTGGCCTCTAAAACTCAGGTCTACACTCACACACGAGACAATGTAAAGCGTTGAGGGCTTCATGACTTATTTCTGACATGGACTGCTGTGTTAAGATAATGTGAAAGAAAGCTGAGTTAGTACAGGGTAAACTATTTAAAAATATACCTAACTTTCTACAGGCCATTTTCTAAAAATGTCTCAGCAACTAAAGCCATCAATAGTTTCTTTTCAAACATGCTGAAATAAAAGAATTCCTGATTTATTTTTGTGGGGGACAGTCTCACTCTGCCACCCAGGCTGGAGTACAGTGGCGCAGTCTCGGCTCACTGCAATCTCCGCCTCCTGGGTTCAAGCAATTCTCCTGCCTCAGCCTCCCGAGTAGCTGGGATTACAGGTGCCCGCCACAAACCTGGCTACTTTTTTGTACTTTTAGTAGAGACAAGGTTTCACCATGTTGGCCAGCCTGGTCTCAAATTCCTGACCTCAGGTGATCTGCCCACCTCGGCCTCCCAGAGTGCTGGGATTAAAGGCGTGAAGCATCATGCCCAGACTAGAATTCCCGATTTATATTAAAACCATTCTTGCTTTTTACAGGGCTGAAGTCCTCGGTCTAATAACGAGATGAAGAATGGAAACTTCTGTACAAGATAATACCTTCTAAATACTATTTGTATACAGAATACTTACAAATTATCCAAGTAAGCCATGCTAACTAGTTCTTCCTAGACCACAAAAGCCAGACCTGAGGAGGTCTGGTAGAGAGGAGCCTGCAGGTGCCAGACCTGACCTGGGCCACGTGGTGAAGACCTGGGATTGGGGAACGCTGGACCCAGGCCCAGATGCCACCCCCGGGCCCAGCACTCACTGTTTTCAGTCACCTGTGCTTAGATGCTATATACTCCAAGTCTCACAGATTTTAGTTAAACAATGATATGGAGATTCGAGGTCTTGGTGAAGGTAAGATCTTACTGTGCACAGGCAAAAATAATTTCTACTAAGAATTTTTTTTTTTTTGGCGATGGAGTCTCACTCTATCCCCCAGGCTGGAGTGCAGTGGCGTGATCTCGGCTCACTGCAACCTCCGCCTCCTCGGTTCAAGAGATTCTCCTGCCTCAGCCTCCCGAGCAGCTGGAATTACAGGTGCCCGCCACAATGCCTAGATAATTTTTGTATTTTTAGCAGAGACAGGTTTCACCATGTTGGCCAGGCTGGTCTCAAACTCCTGATCTCAGGTGATCCACCCGCCTCAACCTCCCAAAGTGCTGGGATTCCAGGCTGAGCCACCACGCCGCGCCGCGCCTTGTGCTAAGAATTTCCTCTGAGAGTACATAAAATAGAATGTCATGAAAGCTAAAAACAGTAGACATTATTTATGACATTCGTATAATTCAAAACAAGTGTGAAACACTAAATATTTAATCTAAATTTTTCTTATTTTCTTGAATTGCCAGACCATTACTTATTTCCTCATCTCTCTTTAGATAGAGAGATAGAATCTTACTAGTGGTAAACATCATTGCCGAGCTAGAATAAACCTTATAAGCCAATTCTTCCTTTTCATAAATGAAACCCTGGAGGCCTAGACAGGCTGGGGCTGCCCAGGGTCCACATGAGTAAAGTCAGTGTCCGTCTTCTCACCACAACCTGAGGGAGCTAAAGACACAATACAGTGCCTCAGTCTTCTGTAAATCAATCAAAACATTTTCTGAAACAATACAGTCAGCTGTCACTACTAATCACCAACAAAATTCACAATTTTGGATGTAGGTTTTTTTTTTTTTTTTTTTTGAGCTGGAGTCTTGCTCCATCTCCTAGCTGGAATGGCGTGGGGCAATCTCACCTCACTGCAGCCTCGCCTCCTGGGTTCAAGCAATTCTCCTGCCTCAACCTCCCGAATAACTGGGATTACATGTGTGTGCCACCATGCCTGGCTAATTTTTGTATTTTTTAGCAGAGATGGGGTTTTTTCACATTGGCCAGGCTGGTCTCGAACTCCAGGACCTCAGGTGATCCACCTGCCTGGGCCTCCCAAAGTGATGGGATTACAGGCGTGAGCCTCTGTGCCTGACCTGAATGTCGTTTTTAAAATACTTAAGTCTGCTGACTTTAGCTTCTAAGCATGAACGGTTGTTGGGAGTTATAGCACCCTGGACAACAAAGATGAAAAACCCTCTGAAATTGTTTTAATGCATCTTTGAAATCTTCAGGAACAGCCTTGTTATGACATTTTATAATATCAACTATGAAAGGTGTCATGTTACCTCACTGATGAATCACTTCCTTCTCATAAACTATCAGAATAATTAGATTTACAAAAAAACCATAATAAAAAAATAAAAGCTACCTGTTTCCATTTTCTGCCTGGAAAACTAATGACTGAACAAAGTAAGCAATTTAAGAAAAGCTTCTCGGACATGTAAATGGACCTGAATAGCCTAGTGCAACATGGTCCTAGTTTTTTAAATATGCAGGGGCCACCGCAAACCCACATGTCACCAGAAAACAGGAGAACAATCTCAGTGTCTTACATAAAATGGAAAAGCAGCTTTTGGTGACATGAGCTTTATAAAATAAAACATCCATAAAGCATATTTCTACTTTTAATTTTTTTGCTTTGATAGATCAGTTGCTTCACAAAAATCCTTTTTAAAGACAACAATCCAAGAAAACATATTGTTACAGTATTCACATTTCAAAGATTGTCAGTTTCAAAGACCCAACATAACAAGAACAAAAGAAGATTGCTGAGTTCTTTCTGTCTCTAAGTGCCAGGAATGGGCCTTCGCAAGGGGCAGAACCCCTGCTGGGCACCCTGGAGTTTGTCTCAAGGAAAAGTGCCCACTGCTTCCACACGCAGGCAGGAGGCAGATCATTCTCAGGTCACACAGACACGATTCCTGGATCCCTTAGCCACAGGGTTTTTTTTGCATACTAGATCAACACTTCCACTCATCTTACTATCTGGAATCAAAATGCAAAGGCCAAGCTAGTCCCTCGGCGGGAGCGTGCAGGAACCCAGCACAGCTAGCCCCGCAGCTGCTGTCCCGTGGGTGCAGGCTAGGAATAACAGCGACATGCTCAATGTGGTCTCAAGACACATTCAAAAGGAGCCTTCATAGGGAAAAATTCAACAAGAATTAAACTGGGGTCAAATCTGATCATTTAAAATGAAATCTTAAGGGGTCACACTTTTACAGACTCTCTCCGTTGTCCAAGGGTGCCAACTGACCTCAAACATGCTGGGCAGTGATTTTACAAACTGAAATGGCTTGAGTGTAGAAGCTACTTCAAAGCACCCTAGTTATGCATGGAGAGAGGTTAAAGGAAACTCAGGCTATGCCCATAAGCACCCTCTCTTGAAATCATCTTTATCCTATTCCTCTGAATTTAGTAAGAATTGAGGAAAGTTGAAGGAAGTTTTCAGTTGGAGAGAGTGCACACTGTACCATTCAGCACGAACCTTTAACTCTCATGCCACAGCTTCCCAGTGCCACCTAGATTCATGCAGTGCCCTCTTTTTTTATAAACGAGGTCTCACTATATTGTCCAAGATGGAGCACAGTGGCTATTCACAGATGCAAACATAGCGCACTGCGGCCTCAAACTCCTGGGCACACGCCAGCCTCCACCTCAGACTCCCGAGTAGCTGGAACTAGAGGCATGCCCTGCCATGCCAGGCTTGGGCAGCGCTCTTAAATTCAACCCACTGCTCAGCGAATGTGATTTCTGGTGGGGGAAAGAAACAGTGATCTATACATCAGTCTACATTCTTTGACTGGCTTCCACTAATCCACACTAAAGAGCAGCCTGTTGAGGAGACAGAGGGTGGTGAGGGAAGGAGGAAAGGCTGGCTGGCTTTCACGAGTGCTCATTTTAAGAACTCCAACAAAGTTGGAACTTAAGTTAAAATGATCTTGTAGACCTGACTTAAAATATGAAAAAAATGGTTCACAAACAAGGAATGCAATGGTGGTTTGAAGATGTGATTCTTGGCCAGGCACAGTGGCTCATGCCTGTAATCCCAGTACTTTGGGAGGCAGAGGTGGGTGGATCACCTGAGGTTGAGAGTTCGAGACCAGTCTGACCAACATGGAGAAATGCTGTCTCTACTAAAAATACAAAATTAGTGGGGCGTGGTGGTGCATGCCTGTAATCTCAGCTACTGAGAAGGCCGAGGCAGAAGAATCGCTTGAACCCAGGAGGCAGAGATTGCAGTAAGCCGAGATCGTGCCACTGCACTCCAGCCTGGGCAACAAAAGTGAAATTCCATCTCAAAAAAAATAGATGTCATTCTCTCCCTGAAAGAGTTGATAATCAAGTCTTTCAGTTAAAACTCCTGAAAGATTTTAAAATAAATTTCTGTGTGTTTCCTGCAGACTTCTAAGTTATCTGGAAGTACTCCCCTATGATTAACTTCAATTAATATATTTTTTTGGGAAAAATCAGTTTCAGAAAAAAACTTCACTAGCTTAAAATGTCCCTTGGCTTACAAACAATCACTACTGCTGAATCTCAAGAACTGACGACATTCCTGACGTTACAAACAAACGAACTTCAGCCATACCATTTCAGATGATATAAAGACAGTCTGTATGAAACACTGTGGCCTGTTTTCTCTCTGAGAAAAAGTCCCACTCCTAAGTAAACAAATGAAAACAAATCAAAACCAAACAAAACAGAGCCCGGCCCGCTCTCACAGTTCATCTCGTTGCCAGGAAACAGAAGGCCTACAGTTATTTCAAATCCCACGTGGTCAAGTGAGCCGGAGGGCTCCGGGAAGTCGGAAGCGACAATGTATGACAAACACTGACAGCAGGCAGGAGACAGCCGCAAATGCAAATGTGGGAGCCAACCTGTGGGGCCCACCACTGTGCCCTTGCCAGACCAACCCACCGCTGTGACTCCAGGGGGGTCTGAGAGTTAAGTCATCAAGTCTGAGTACCTGCTGTTTACCCTAGCTCTGGGCCTGTGGGGCAGGGCACGGTTTATATCAGATTATAATAAACATTCTATGCATAACATATTTTGAATTTAAAACTTTTAAAACAATACACAGTTAACATGGTAAAGCAACCATGCAACTGTGGTCAGATCTGAACTGAACTGGAGTATGTGTGGTGACAGCTCCTAACTCATCACTGGCTACCATTTCACCTCACTTACCTGAAGTCCTATTTAGCAAATACCTTTCGATATATGTTTAGATCAAGTGTAAAATGCAATCTGAGCATTACATACCAACAAAAATGTGCAGATATCAAGATTTCATGAAATAGCTGCTTCTTTCATAGCAGTAAATGTTCATCACTACCCTGGGAGAGCAAAGAACCAGGGGACGGTGGCTAACTTTGGGCAGGTTTGTTAAATTTGGTCAGTTCAAAACATTCCAAATTGAAATATTAATAGCAAGCATGTATTGTTTCTTCTCTAGAAATTTTATCCTCAATATAGTCATCATCCAATTTATAACGAATTTATAAAAATAGCTTTTTTATCCAATAATTTCAGCAAGGTAAAAATAGGAGTTTCTTTTTATATATAGCAAACGAAACAAGCTCACTGAACATGAGGGGATTGGGCTTGCTGAGCTCGCCATCCATCCACCACAATAAAACCACACTCAGTCTAGGCGTGTGCCACAGTCCCTGCACATTGGCAGTTTCGGGTGCAGAAGCTTCTTTCAAATCCATGGGCCGCACAAAAAAACTAGCCCACTGAGATCTGCTGGAACCACAGAACTAAGTGAAAACTGCATCACGATTTTGAAAATGGCAGCGCTTTTCCATAATCTAATTAGGGATTCAAGGTGGGGAGGGAGTGGTGTGTCATTCCTCACATATCTAGCGTTAAACCTTTAAAGAATTTCTTTAAAAATCCACACACACACAGACGTGTGCACGTGCACACAACACACGCACGCGCACGCGCGCACACACACACACTTGAAAGAAGTCGCTGCACCGGCAAAGACGCGCTTTAAGCTTACTATGAAATACAAAAGTGCACTCTTCTATATCTACATATAAAACATATTAGAAATAAAACTGTGTAAAATGTTTGCTGTGCAAACTATAAAAAGTCAGGTGAGTCTGCTCCTCCATCCTACTGCAGGGAGTCGCTGTTCTCCAAGACGAGCCCACTGATGTGGGCAGGAGCCAGGGCGCCCGCGTCCTCCTCTGTGCTGTCCACAGACTCATCCTCGCTCTGCCCTGCCATCATGACCTGCTGCACCGCCAGGGTGGCCCCGTCCGAGGACAGAGACTGAAGGCTGTCCACGTTCATGTTCACGGGTGTGGTGATGGTCACAACAGCTCCTGCAGCAGGATGAGGGCGTGTCACTATTTAAATTAGTGCTCGCAGAAAAACACTTTATTACTCAATTGGGTGCTGTTTGCTTGTTTGTCCTAAAGTTAAAGAAACACCTACATATGTTTAGGGAATGTTCAACAGGGACTGAAGACACTGTTTCTGAATTCAGCCTTGGCCCACCCTTAGCTTATAAGGCCTCGGCTTAAGAATGCTCTCAGTGAAGATCAGGACTATAAAGAACACAGATTAGTGGAGCAAACAGTATTGTAATAACAAGAAAACCCAAAAACACAGAAGGAAGACACACAAGAAGAACATAGTGGAGAAACAAAGTAAAAAGGAGAATACAGGAAGAGGAAGGAAGAGCTGCATGAAAGGAAAGAAAGAGAAGCTGTCACATGCCAGTGCCTGTTGTAGAGCCTAACAGCAGACGATGAAAACAGCCCAAATAGCCACCAGCAAGGCTCAGATGAAAACACTCAACAATGACGAGGACGCGCACAGTGGCTCACAACTGTAATCCCAGCCCTTTGAGAGGCCAAAGAGGGAGGATCCCTTGAGCCCAGGAGTTCCAGACCAGCCAGGCTGGGCAACATGGGAGGCCCCATCTTTACAAAACATTGAAAAATTACCCAGGCATGGTGGTGCATGCCTGTAGTCCCAGCTACTCAGGAGGCTGAGGTGGGAGGCTCACTTGAGTCCAGGAGGTCAGGGGGCTGCAGTGAGCCAAGCTCACCCCACTGCATTCCCCAACCTGGGTGACAGAGCAAGACCCTGTCTCAAAAAAAATAAAACATTGAACAATGGAATGCTGTGCTGCTACTAAACCATACAGTGGACCAACATTTACTAATTTGTAAAATTCTGCGAGATGTATTAATGAGTGATGAAGGAAAATAGAGACAGTGTTATATGACATGCTAACATCTGGGTAAACATCCACTCGTTTGCGTCTGCTCAGACAATGTCCTATCATGGATGCACTGGAGAGTGTACAGGAAACTGGTAACAGTGATTGTCTCTGGAGAAGCAGAAGCCAGGATGGAAGAGAGATTTACTTTTCACTGAATATTCTTGTTTCAATGTCTTTCCTCAGTAGACAGGTATTGCCTTTTCTGACAGAGAGAGACAGAGAAAGAGGGGGAAAGAAAGAGAATAATAACTTTCTAGCTATTCATTCTTTAAATAGGAGACCACTACACATCAAAACCTAAAAGACACAGCCACAGCGGTACTTGAGGAAAATTGCTTTAAATGCATGTAACACAACTCAAGAAAGGCTAAATGGACACAAAATAAGTGTGATTCACAACCCATCCTAACCTGGGGGCCAGCACCACCATGGAACGTCCCCTGAGCATTCAATGGAGAACCCATCAGCTCCTGCTGCAAGGAACTGACCTGAGGCTGGGGAAAGACCACAGAGAACAGAGCCCAGCACTCACACAGGAAGCCTGGAAAACTCACTGTCTACAGCCACTGGACGGAAAACTCAGGAGGGTCTGGCCTCCGCTGGGATAATCCGTGCTAGCCTGAGCACTGCTGCGGACCACCCACAAGGATCACACAGCTCCCAAGTGACCTAACTGCCCTCCAGAGCAAAGCTCAAGAAGACTTACAGGAATACAAAAACATCCAGCACCTCCAAAGGCAAAATTCCCAGTGCCTGGCGTCCAGTCAGAGGACCAGCCATGAAAAGAAGCAGGGAAACCCATCATGAGGAGGAAAAGTAATCAGCTAAACCTGACCCGAGCTGACAGGTGTTAGGATTCAGAGAGGAGGACATCAAAACAGCCGCTGCACCTGTTGTGTGTGTTCCAAACTGAAGCAGACTCCCAAAAGACATAAAAGACTCAAACAGAACTTCTGGGGAGATGAAAACTACAGCGTCTAAGATGAAAACCACACTGGATGGGATCAGCATAAGATGAAGCAGTACAGAAGAAAAGATCAGTGCAGGGAAGGAGAGTCACGGAAATCACCCAAAATGAAACAGAGAAACTGAAAAGCACATCAGCAACTGTGTGAAACTTTTCACCACCTAATACACAGGCACTGAAGTCCCTGAAAAGGGCTGCAGGAGGAAGGTCAGAAAATGTGGTTAAAGAAATAATGGCCCCAAACCTTCCTAACTGAAAAAAGAAAGAAGAGGAAATACCACCATTTACATACACTTAAAAACACATGCATACGGACTGGGCGCAGTGGCTCATGCCTGTCATTCCAGCACTTTGGGAGGCCCAGGCAGGTGGATCATGAGGTCGGGAGTTCAAGACCAGCCTGGGCAAGATGGTGAAACCCCGTCTCTACTAAAAATACAAAAAAAAAAAAAAAAAAATTAGCCGGGCGTGGTGGTGGGTGCCTGTTAATTCCAGCTATTTGAGAGGCTGAGGCAGAGAATTGCTTAAACCCAGGAGGCGGAGGTTGCTGTGAGCCAAGATCACACCACTGCAGTCCAGCCTGGGCAACAGAATGAGACTCCATCTCAAAAAAAAAAAAAAAAAAACCAAAACCCCAATTATGCAAAACCATCAAAAATATGAAGAACTCATGCCAACAGAAAGATTCCTATAAAACATAACAGAATGGCTGCCTGTGACAGGGATGGAGGGCAGAGGTCACAGGGAATAAGCAAAACAAGAGAAGGACAAGGAGGATGAAGAGAAAGAAGCCACATGGTGAGAACAGTTAATTCCCTCCTCTGCACCCAAAGTCGGAGGGAAAAGGAGAGCAAACATGGAAGAAAAGGAGAATCCACTGTCCGTGGCTGTGTCTGTGAACAGAACGAATGATTTCCTATTTCTATCATGTGTTTTACATTCCCTACTACTGGTGCTCCTCTTACCGAGAGCTCCCACACACCCAGAATGCAGGTTCCCTGTGTTTTTGTTGCAGAGAAAGAGAATGACACGTACTTTGGTTCACTGCATTACCTGAGGCTCACAGCTAACAGGCCTGATCCAGGAGTCCTGTTCAGAATCCCCACCCCACGGTCTACCATGTCTGGCCTCGGCCAGCCGCCCGTACCTTCTGACATGGTGAGTTCGCTTGGTGGTGGCTGTGCGACTCCTGATGCAATAGAGTCAGGCCAAAACCTCTGAACTGGCCGGTTCTGAGCAGTTTTTTTCTTTGTTTTGGGGGTTTCTGAACAACTTGAATCCAACATTGGCTGAAGAATTCGTCTTCTGGCATTGATGAACCTGGAGTCGACAAAGGGAAGCTTCCATCAAAATAGCCTTCGTAAAGACCCTATACAGGACTAACAAATCCTTCTAACAAACACACTGCTCTGTGAACCATGCTACAAAGAATAACTCATGCTCTCCACTATCATAACTACTTAAGAGGACTTGACAGCTATTCTAAATCATCTAAATGGCCAGAAACACTGGGCCTGTTGTTTTAAAATCATTTAAATAAGGACCAACTCATCCATGGCACTTTTTTTTTTTTTTTTGCCTCAATTCATTTAGTGCATGTTTTTCAGCTAGATACTCATAGGAACACAGATGATCCTGTTGAATCTGTGAATTTGACACTATTTTCCCTAAGGAAGGAAAACGTTAAAGAAGCAAGACTTTCTGTATCCTGTAGTGCCATCATGCCTGAGACCATCGGGCAGTCTGCACTCGTCTGGACGTCACCAGATCACCAGTGTGGCCGAGCCATCGGTGGCAACCCAAGCTGTCAGAGGAACAGCACTACCAACTTGTCTGGCTTTGCCACAAAGCACGATCTAAGGCAAGAGCTACATCTTTTCAAAAGCGGTTCCCAGTGATGAGCTGTTTCTGAGTTGACTGAAGGCATAAGTCACCAGCGGCCCTAGACACAGGCCTAGCTCAGCGCCTAGGCACCAGCAGTGATGGAATCCCCCACAGACGCTGGCAGCTCTGTGAGACTAAGAACTCAGGCCTGTGGCAAGACTCCAGAGAGAGCGACACCAGCAACAATCACAGGCTGGCGAGGCAGGCTGGACACTGTTTCATATCAAATGAGTATGGCAACAATATCAAAACACATTTAGGATTAAGGGCTGCTGTCTTCAGTTCCCATTCTTGAATGCTACTTTTTTTTTTTTTGAGACAGAGTTTCACTCTTGTTGCCCAGGCTGCAGTGCAATGGCACCATCTTGGCTCACTGCAACCTCCACCTCCCAGGTTCAAGAGATTCTCCTGCCTCAGCCTCCCGAATAGCTGGGATTACAGGCATCTACCACCACGTCCAGCTAATTTTTGTATTTTTAGTAGAGATGAGGTTTCTCCATGTTGGTCAGGCTGGTCTCGAACTCCCAACCTCAGGTGATCTGCCCGCCTCGGCCTCCCAAAGTGCTGTGATTACAGGCATGAGCCACCGTGCCCAGCCAGTTCCCATTCTTATGCTCTGAGCTGTTGCCTTTGGATATGAGAAAGTGCAAGGAGACTCAAATCCCCAGGCCGGCTTTTCCTCCTGTGGTGACTGGAGCATGAAGATAATGACCCAGATACACGTTCTGCCACAACTACCACCCTCTGCCACTGACCAGGCCACTTTGCTACAAAAGGAACTTCAATGGGAAGAAACAGAAAGAAAAACAACCGCCATCCGTGAAAGTGCCTGTCAAAGCAGAAGCGGTCCAGATTCACACATTATCCCTAACCTAACACAGCAGTGGCAACACCAGCCATGCTTAAGGCCTCATTTCCGTCTTCTGTTTTCAGTAATATGAGTGATAAAGTAGTTGACCTCTTGCTAGAGTCACACACTGCTCATCTATTAAAAGCCAGACTTCTACATCTGGATAGTTGAGTAGCCATGTTCACGGCATCAGGGAAATAAAAGCATTGCTTTTAGACTCAGATTCTACTCTGGTTTGTCACTGTGACGACGTCTCTCCTTTTTAAATGTCCCCCTCTGCAAAACAACAGAACTAGAACTGGATCAGCTCTAAGGTGGCTTAATTTTAAAAGTCCAAGATTTTAAAACGTCTACAAGATTATATGAGGACACAGTCTAACAATAAAGAGCCAGCTTGGATGTCGCCATGCTTCATTTAGAGGAACCGGGAGGTCCCTGCAGCACCAGCTCCACGGCCACCCGAGACCCCAGCAAGCCCTGCGTGGGAAGGCCTCGCTGCTACTGTAATGTGGTTTTAAATCCTTCTTATTCAAAGCTGCTCCCAGCAGAGGCACGAGCTAATGATGGATGTGTACATCTCACTCCAAGATGTAATGTTTGTAAATATAAAAGAAAAGAAAATCATAAAAAGTAAAAGTAGCTACAAATATTAAAGATTTCAGAAATTTGGAATTTAAGTTATATTACTAAACTGTAATTAATGTTAAAAATTAAAAGTTGATGCCAAACCTAGATAAGACAATTTGTTAAGGCAACATAGTAGCAAGTCAGGAACACAGGCCATGATGAATGAAGAACGGCGGGAGGGTGCTGTGCGGCGAGGGGGCACCAGCACCCAGAGAGGCCCGTGTGCAGCACCCTCCCCCTTCAGCCCACCCACCATGGTGTGCCCCACCAACGCATGTGATTTCGACACAGACTCCAGGAAAACAACTCAGAACATGAGCAGTCCTTGACAACCATCGCAGCAACAACATACTCACAATCTTGAAATTTTTGTTAATATTCTATTCAAAAGATTTGGCCGGGAACAGTGGCTCATGCCTGTAATCCCGAAACTTTGGGAGGCTGACGCGGGTGGCTCATTTGAGGTCAAGAGTTCGAGACCAGATTGACCTCCATAGTGAAGCCCCATCTCTACTAAAATACAAAAATTAGCCAGATGTGGTGGCGGGTGCCTGTAATCCCAGCTACTCGGGAGGCTGAGGCAGGAGAATCACTTGAACCCAAGAGGCAGAGGTTGCAGTGAGCCGAGATTGTGCCATTGCACTCCAGCCTGGGCAACAGAGCCAGACTCTGTCTCAAAAAAAAAAAAAGATATGACAGAAAATAACACAAATAGTATAGTCTGCTGTGACTACTGAAATCTAAGAGAATGGCAAGAATGCAGGATCGTGGAAGTACTCACGCCACCCCAAAGCCTGCCTCCTGCACGTGCAGCTACACAGGTACAAAGACTCTCGCTGGAACTTCAGCAAGTTCACATTTCAGCAGTTACGATAACGACAACAATGTTTACAACTGGAAGAATTTGTGCTTTCTTCTTTAATGCATGCCAATTTTATTAAGGTGAAATTGTCTCCTACAGCTGACCCGCAAGTAAATAAACACGAGACAAGTGACTAACAACCAAAATGGAAGCCCACCCCCCACTTGCGTGCCACGTAGGCACACGCACAAGGAAAAACATCTGCCAGAGTGCAAGTGTCCACAGCAATGTCGGACAGCAGAACTAGAAGGGGCTGCTTCATGAGATGTCCTCCTGGGTGTTTCTCTCCTGGGAGCGGCTCCCAGACTGCCGTGCGTGGAGCAGGGCCCCCACAAGACAGAGCGGCAGAGGGCCCCACCCCGGGCAGGGCCTGTTGGCCTCCCACCATCCAGAGGCCCATCTACTAACACAGCACAGTTTGTATGAATGTGGGCCTGGGGACAGTAGCACCCTAGAGAAACAGTTCTAAAGAGGCAGGCGGGGTGCAGTCCATCATGAGGTACTGACAGGAAAACTGAGGTGAAATCTGGTTTATTCCTCAGTCTTCTGCTCCCACTGCCCATTAAAAGAACTCATATTTTTAGTCAGGCACAGTGACTCATACCCATGATCCCAGCACTTTGAGAAGCTGAGGTGGAAGGATCACTTGAGGCCAGGAGTTTGAGACCAGCTTGGGCAACACAGCAAGACCCCATCTCAATTGGGAAAAGGAAAAAAGATCGTATTTTCAGCAACATTTCACCACGTATTAGTGTCAGGGTTTCCAAGCGCTCTACCATGCTGACAGGCGCGCCTTCGGAAAGCAGGGCACCTTACCAGTTGTTGACTTGGAGGAGTGTCAAATTCGTCTGAGCAGCAATCTGCTTTTTCTCATCCTCTGTTGGGTAGGGATGCTGAAAATAAAAAGGAAGGTTACCTGGCCTTCGACTTTACAAAGGAAATCAGGATGATCTAGGCAAAATGTGAGCATTACACAATCGTCTGAAAATAATGGTAACATCAATAGCGCCTCCAGCCAAAACCTAACTGTAGTCTTACAGAACAAAGTCTTTCTCCTAGTCCCCAGGAACGTCCTAGTGCTGCAGTGGCTGGTCAGTGCACAGGCCAAGGAGGACTGTCCCCCGCATCTAACAGTTCAAAGGGACAATAACAGCAGCAACATCCCCAGGAGCAGCTGCGCAGCCCAGTGGTAAGTCTACGCCAGGCTCGATGCCATCTATAGATTTTCTATCAACGTTATTGAACTTTAACTTATGAACAATCAACAACATCGATTTAAAGAGGATGGACAGATGAGTCCGGCCCGAGAACCTCTGCCACGAGCAACACACAACACATTAGCACATTTCTATTACTTTGGTCCCTGCTATAGTAATTCACTGATTCCTCGGAAGCACCTCCTGAGCTGGTCACTGTCATTGGCTTTATCTTACAGAGGAGGAGACCGGGGCATGGAGAGTTTGCAAACTTTCCCCCATGCCGCAGCTAGCAAAGTGGGTGGAGCAGGAAACAGCCAGGCAGGCTGGGGGACACATTTCCATCACTGGTACCACAAGAGTAAACTGACACTGGGATGAGCTGATGCCATCGATGGCTTTCTTGGGATTGGGTCTCTGCCGTATTAACCTGTGCTGTCAGTAAAGAACTGAACCCAGGGGTGGCGACAGGAGTGCCCATTATGTTCTTCTTCTTTTATGTGTGATTGAAACATTTCCCATACACAAACTTCAACGAGAGGGCCACGTGTAGTAGCTCATGCCTTTAATCCCAGCACTTCGGGAGACCAGGGCAGGTAGATCACTTGAGGTCAGGAGTTCAAGACCAGCCTGGCCAACATGGTGAAACCCATCTCTACTAAAAATACAAAAAATTAGCCTGGCATGGAGGTAGACGGCTGTAAGCCCAGCTACTCGGGAGGCTGAGGCAGGAGAATTGCCTGAACCTGGGAGGCGGAGGCTGCAGTGAGCTGAGATCACACCACTGCACTGCAGCCGGGCAACAAGAGCAACACTCCACCTAAAAAAAAAAGGAAAAAAAGAAAAAACTAACCAGAACTAAATAGCAAAACTCACAGAAGTATCAACCAAAAATGATATATAGCTATGCTAAATAATTTCTCCAAGACTGATGACTGTCTATATGTGGAAATCGACACATTTACTGTAAACCTGAATGCATTGAAGTCCCTGATTTTGGACCAACAGGGACCCAAGAGAATGAATGGCACCAACAAAGTAAGCAGTGGGAGTTTCCCGTGGCTTAGATGTGAAAGGAACACTCAGCGACGTGGAAACGGCCCTGCTCCTCTCATGGGAGGCGCGGATTGCCTTGGATGTGCCTCAGCAGTGATATGTTTCTTTCCTCAAACTCACTGGCAGCATGACTCAACCTGACTCTGTCCACCAGTGTGTGGCCCTGAGCTCAAGGTCACGGAAACATAAATATTGTTCTCCCCCTTTAAAAAGCTCATAAAATAGAAACAGGGCAGGAAACTCAGGCACACATGCAGAAAACAGCAACGGCAACAGATGCCAAGCTCAAGCATGTGGGACACTACAGGGGGACGGCGCTGCCAAGAAACGAGGGCGAGGAGGGACTGAGAACGCCACAGAAGAAAAGCAGCTCCTTCACTGGACACGGTGAGCAGGGCCAACCATCTCAGAAATCATTAAAACATGAAGGGAAACCTAAAAGGACAGTACTCGCCCAATCCCTCCACTCCGTGCTCCTCCATAATTACACAGTTTACTGGTTGTAAGAGTACTCACCCAATCCCACCGCTTCCTGCTCTTCTATAATTATACACATTTATTGGTTGTAATAATCAAAATGTATGTAAAAATACCTACATGCTGCCTTTTTCCTATCATTTACTACACCTCCCGACTGCTTAGAGCCCCCATTCAGCATGCCAACTACTCACATGATACTCCATCAAACCGCCACGCTGACCCGCTTTCCATGATGATACTGACCAACACGGTAACATAAAACTTTGTTTTCTTGTGACTAATCTCCTTGGGCCAGTTTCTCAGAGTAGCCCCATTGCTTAAAGGTAGCACTTCTCTCTCCTGACATGGGCAGCCGGCTCACCACCTTAGCCCACAGAAGCGGCTCAGTGGAGACCAAGAGGCCAGGGCTGGCAAGCAGGGGACACACCCCAGGCTCCTGCCAGGACTTCCACCCCGGAGAGGTGCCCTTCCCCTCCCAGGACAGCTCAGCAACACCATCCGCTGTTTCAAGGCCTTGGCCAGTCCCTCCCATGGACCCCGTCCTCAACTGAGGAGCCCAAGGCAGCTACAGGAAAGCAGGCCACGAGATGGCGAGATGGCCATAGGCTCGGGGACCCACAGTCAGGGAGGGCAAGGACAGAGTGCCGGGGACACATAGGCTTCAGCCCCGGTGGAGGCGCCCAGGAGAGGAGGCAGTGGGAGGGCAGGGTAGATGCGGCGCAGAAAACTGAGGAGGAGGAGGCTGGGAAGATGGGAGGATACGGTCACAGCCCCACACCCATCGGCGGCGACAGCGAGGGGAGAAGGGCAACGTGATGGCCAAGCCAAACTGGCATCTGTCTCCTGCCTCAGTCTCCCTGTGCTTGCCCTAGGAGAGCCCCGCCTGCTCTCTTCGGCCCTGGGTCAGCAGGCTGGCAGCAATGGTGCCACACAGAGAGCAGAGCGGATCTCCCCCATCAGCTCAGCAAGCTGGCCCACGACTGCGCTTCCTAAGATGTCCTGGGGACAGGGAGAACCCGCAGTCATGCCCCGGGGGAGGGAGCCAGGTACACACATGCTGGGCAAACTGGCGCTCCCTCTGGGACAGACTCCCTTCCAGCAAAAGGCACCCACCACGTGGCCCTGTGGGTACACTCCACCCTGCGATGTCTCTAACCGATCTCAGCTTCCTTGTGAATCCAACACACAAAAACAGGGTGACTTCCCCAGCTGCTGCCCAAGAACACCCTGACACCCTTTCTCTGCCCACTTCTCTGGCTCACCTGACCCCATCGCCCTTCGCAGTGGGCTGTCTCATGCACGTGTACAGCTCACAGGCACCCGTCTTGCTCCTTGGCGGCAGCCCTCACCGTCCTTCATGTTTCCCGCAGCAGTGTCCTCTTGCTGTCGGTGGCCCTCCCTCTTGCCCCAGCTCCCCTCGTTATAGACATGCCACGAAGTCCTGAAAGTCAGGCCTTGGACTTTCTGAGCCCAGAGAAGTAACCCTTTTCCATGACACATAAGCCAGAAGGCCAGTGTTGCAGAGGGCTGCGAGGTGGGGGCCGGCCCAGCCGTCCTTACCCCAATGTGCTGGAAGAGCCAGGACCGCATCACGTTCGTGGCATGCTTCGGCAGGACGCCCCTCTTGTTCTTAGATGAACCATCATCTTGATGCAAGATGCTGAGATCTTGGTTTAGCTGTAACTGAAGCTTTTACACAATTGAGAAATAACATTAGAAAGCACAGGAAATTCCCACATATCCAAGTACTTACAACTTCAGGCGGAGAAAGCAGCCAAGGATCAGCCAGGTGAATGACCTATAGTCACGGCACACACACGGGAACCCTGTGTGGGCTGACGTTTTAGGGCACCACTCCCTGCACATTATCAGGCTTTTCTTTCTTTTGAGATAGGATCTTGCTCTGTCACTGAGGCTGGAGTGCAGTGGTGCAATCACAGCTCACTGCAGCCTTGAACTCCTGGGCTCAAGTGATTCTTCCAGCTCAGCCTCCCGGGTAGCTGGGACCACAGGCACGCATCACCACACCCAGCTAATTTCTTCTAGTTTTTGTAGAGACAGTGTCTCTCGCCCTGATGCCCAGGCTGGCACGGGATGTCTTTGCACTAGTGACCCGGCTCTCAGAGGCCTTTCAGGCGGGGAGGCTCAGAGCCCGTCGCTCTGCAGGCAGAAACGCTAGGACCCTCTCCCCCAGCACCTGCTCCCACCTGTGCCTCCCGCAGCAAGGGCAGTGGGAACATGTGACTTCCTTGCTGAAAAGGGATTTCAAGACCAATGAGAGTGAACAGGAACACCAGAAAATCCAACTCTCAAGAGCAGGACACGCCAGGGGAGCACAGGGAAAAGAAACAGAAACAGCACGAAGGCAGAAAGAGGAGCCGCAGAGCAGGAGGGCACAGGCCGACTCCTTGTTCCAGATGCCTCAGCAGGCACTGGAGAGCCAGGCCTTCCCTCCCGTCACCCAGGAAAGGGTAGGCTACTCTGCCAACTCGATTTTAAAAGAAAAAGATGTGAATGGTGTTCCTTTGTTAAATTCCTTCTCGCAAAACATGAGAGATGATCTACTCGTTACGAGGCCATGCTCAGGCTCTGGCACAGCCTCTCTCACACAGCCTCGCCAGGGGCCGGCTGAGATGACGCTGCCACTACACGCTGCATAGACCAGTGAGGGAAGGAAGTGAAATCATTTCGTAGGACCCACAGCATGGATAGGTCAGCCTATTTAAGAACTCACACATAAACCTAATGGGTACGGTGACTCACACCTATAATCCCAGCACTTTGGGAAGCCAAGGTGGGTTGATCACAAGGTCAGGAGTTCGAGACCAGCCTAGCCAACATGGCAAAACCCCGTCTCTACTGAAAATACAAAAATTAGCTGGGTGTGGTGGCTTGTGCCTGTAATCTCAGATACTCGGGAGGCTGAGGCATGAGAATTGCTTGAATTCAGGAGGCGGAGGTTGCAGTGAGCTGAGAGCACACCACTGCACTCCAGCTTGGGTGACAGAGTGAGACTCTGTCCCAAAAAAAAAAAAAAGAAAAAAAGAGAAGCTTCTATAAGAGGAGAAAAACACAAAAGATTGGAAAAAACAACCTTCCTGAGAGCCGGGCACAGCAGCTCACGCCTGTAACCCCAGCACTTTGGGAGGCCAAGGCAGGCAGATTGCTTGAGCCCAGGATATTTCCAGACCAGACTGGTCAAAATGGTGAAACCCCGTTTCTACTAAAAATACAAAAATGAGCTGGGCATGGTGGTACACGCCTGTAATCCCAGCTACTAGGGAGGCTGAGGCAGGAGAATCGCTTGAACTTGAGAGGTGGAGGTTGCAGTGAGCCAAGATCGCGCCACTACACTCCAGCCTGGGTGACAGAGTAAGACTTTGTCTCAGAAAAACAAAAAACAAAAATAATGCTTTCCCAACACGGGGTAGAAAGAATTTTCAACCTGGAATTCTACAAGTAAACAGACTGCATATCAAATATGAGATCAAAATAAAGTCATTTTTAGATTTGCAAAGTCTCAAAAAAAAATGTGGGTTCGTTTTTGTTTTTTTGAGACAGAGCTTTATTCTTGTTGCCCAGGCTGGAGTGCAGTGGCATGATCTCAGCTCACTGCAATTTCTGCCTCCCAGGTCAAGCAATTCTTCTGCCTCAGCCTCCCGAGTAGCTAGAATTATAGACATGCACTTGAAGACCAGCTAATTTTTGTTTTTTTGTTTTTCTTTTTTCTTTTTTTATTTCACAGAAAATAATTTGGTTCCAACGCAATTTTTGTATTTTTAGTAGAGACAGGGTTTCACCATCTCGGCCAGGCTGGTCTTGAACTCCTTATCTTGTCATCCGCCTGCCTCAGCCTCCCAAAGTGCTGGGACTACAGGCATGGGCTACCACGCCCGGCCCAGAATCAACGTTCTTAAAGTAAGAACTGGTAACACACCAAAGACGGGAAAGGCTCGGCAGCCACAGGGCAGCGAGGCCGGAAAGCCCTGGCCCAGCAACATTCTCCCGACGGAGGTGTGGGCCAGCCTCACTGGTCTGAAAAGCTGGCCTGGTAATTCTGCTGTGCCCTCCGTGGCAACCCCAGGGAGAGTGTTGCCCCTGGTGGGTGCACACACGATCCAATGTGAGCACTGGATAACGGGGAGGGGAGGGGAGGTTATGAGTGACTTTTTTCCTGTTTCTTCAGAATTTTCTAAACTTTCCAAATTTTCTACAATAAGAGAGAGGAGAGTACAAAGAAAACACTGACATTCAGAGAAACTAGAAATTGCTACCCAAGACAAAGGCTCTTCAGGCAGAGGGAGGGGCTCATGCTTGCTGTACCTATGCCCGCCCCATGTGGGCAGCACTCGCCCCCAAAGCCTTCCAGAAAATGGTGCACGCACCTGGGAGTTCTGGATCCTAATTGTCCCAGGCGACAACGTCTGCGTGACCACTTGGCCTTGGGGAGTGACGACGGTGACAGGCTGATACACTGTGCCACCTTGAAAGGGAGAATAAAAAAATGAGGCTGCTTGTAAGTCTCAATAATTTAAATCATTCTTCTTTTTTCTTGTTTTGTAGACAGGAATCTTGCCTTGTTGCCCAGGCTGGTCTCTTAACTCCGGGCCTCAACCGATCTTCCTGCCTCGGCAGCCCAAAGTGCTGGGATTACAGATGTGAGCCACTGCACCCAGCCCTCTTCTTGATATACTTACAAAAGGAACAAAATCTCTAGTTTGATGAGCTTTTTAATCATTTCAAATGATCAACGATCATTTGCCAGTTGACTTGTCACTATAAAGTATCAAAACAAACTCCCTGGGCGGGCTGCTCAGGCACCTGCAGCAGTGGGTGGGAGGTGGGCAGGCACTGTGTGCCCAGCAGGCCACACAGCCCGGCTCACAAACCACCAACTGACCTGGGGTGTGAGGGCTCCCTTCCTTTTGCTAGCCTCTCCTTTCTACTTTTCCCTAAAATTAGCACATGTTAAGGATTTGGCCCAGGGTACTAAATAATAACTATTTTATTCTAGTGATATTTTTTGATCACCAGTGCTTTCTTTTCCCACTGAGGTTTCCCTTTGTGCTATTATGTGAGATCTTTTGGTGTAAATTTCTACTCCTCCCTCCTTGCCATGTCCCATTTTCATGATGCTTTGTGGGGCTTTTGTTTTTGTTTGTTTGGTTTTTGCTGTTGTTGTTGTTTGAGGTGGAGTCTCACTCTGTCACTCAGGCTGGAGTGCAATGGCATGGTCTCGGCTCACTGGAACTACGCCTCCTGGGTACAAGTGATTCTCCTGCCTCAGCCTCCTGAGGAGCTGGGATTATAGGCACGTGTCGCCACACCTGGCTAATTTTTGTATTTTTAGCAGAGACGGGCCAAGGCTGGTCTCGAACTCCTGACCTCATCATCCACCCGCCTCGGCCTCCCAAAGTGCTGGGACTACAGGTGTGAGCCACCGTGCCCGGTCAATGCTTTGTGTTTTTGGTGTTCTCTACCCACCAAGGATCTCTGGAATCTGTCCCCTTCCTGTAATGGTTTTTGCTCTACAAGTAATACTAATGCTAAGACTGCATTTTTATTTGATAGTCATCAATTAATGATAAAACTTAAGATTTTCAGGGTACTATTAAAAGCACAATTAAAAGCTGTGTTATTTGAAAATGACAACTGGTTTTTTGCTGTGTATTTTCAACTCCTGTATAAAACCTTTTTTGTTTCTGATATATTTTTGGAAGAGAAACAAAGAAACACAATTTGCATAAAATATTTGTTATTGAGAATTAACAAGAAACAGGCATTCAGAGACCTCTAGCTTCTAACATTGCTGTATTAGAAAATGGCATTAACTTAAAATCATGTCTATACCGTCATGCTAACACACAGGACCTTTTCCTGAAAAAACTCACGGAGAGTGCCATTTTCCTGTCATCATACCTGCCACGGTCGCCATGGCTACGTTTCCCTGCTGCAGCGCAGACGCCGGCACCACAATTCCTTGAGGGCTGATAGTGCCTGTAATGGCACTTTGAATCTGCTGCAAGTCAGAACACACACGTTGAAGAAATTACTAGAAAACAGAAAACCCATGTTTAAAAATTCAAAATAAGTGGCATAATGACACCATTAAAAAAGGAAAGAGAAGCTTGAGGGAAGAGCATCCTCAGATGTCACGGCTTTTGGAATGCACACACCACACACGGAAACCAAGAGATGTACATCGTGTATTAAACACAAGCGTGCCTGCAACGTCAGCTTGCACTGTGGCTCCCAAGAGATTGTCTTCCTCTCGCTGAAGGCATATTCCACGTGCCTCACAGCCTGGAGGTGTGACGAGGAAGACCCTGCTCTCTGATCACACACCTTCTTCATTAGACTTGGCTTGGTGGACTCCTGAGTCTTCCATGAACCAAGCTCTCCTTGACCAATGAAAACATTCAAGAGATGAAACCACAGGCCTGGGAGGCACTGGAAGTGACCAGGGCTGAGGTATTCCAAGCTGTGCTGGGGAGTCGGCCCCTGGCACCCACCCTGACTCTTGGCCTCAGCACAGACTAAGTGTGATCTCAGCTTTCCCTGGGGCTCTTGCTTGTATAGTGCTTGGGACTGTGCCCAGCCTGCAGTGAGCTCCAGGCAAATGTTTGTCCATGCCCCCTGGAGGACTCCATGCATTTGGAGTTAGATCCACATAGACCACTTTATCCACTGAATGCAACGCCTGGGTGGGCAGCTGGCAGGGCAGAGGAGCCTCCAGCGCTGGGCCTGGCACATTCACGTGCCCTGATGTGTGAGCAGTGAAATAGCATAAGGGGACACCATCCCAAGGGGATGACTCTGTGGGCCAACATCGAGCAGAATGCATAAGCTTAGTGGCTATGCTTAAAGCTGCCCACGTTAATTTGGTTATCATAAAAGTTAAGCCAGTCAAATCAATCATCCCAGATCCCATCTTACAATCCTAGAAAAAAAGGAACATCATGAACCGAAAGCAGAAGTAAGGAAATAATAAAGATCAGAGTGGAATCAATGAAACTAAAAACAGGAAAACACCAACTCCCCCCAAAAAATAAATAAGTAAAACAAAATACTGTTCTTTAAAAATTACATAAACCTCTAGAGAGACTGACCAAAAAAAAAAAAAAGAGACACAAAAGACCAGTATCAGAAATGAAACAGGGAGAGATCACTACAGACCCTGCTAACACCAAAAGGCTAAAGAGAATACTAGACCAACTCTAAACTCCTAAATTTAACATCTTAGGTGAAATAGACCAATTCTACTTATCAAACATTTAAGAACTAACGCCAAGTCTACATAGTGTCCAGAAAAAAGAGGAGGGAACAGTTACCAATCCATTTCATGTAAGTTTGTGTATCTTGATGCCAAAACCAAAAACAGTATGAAAAAGAAAACCATACACCAATATTCCCTATAAATACAGACAAAAGTGCTGAACAGAATATTAACCAATAGAATCCAAGAATATATATGAAAAGAATTATGTGCCATGACCAAGTGGAGTTTATTCCGGGAATAGAAAGCTTGTTCCATATTCAAAAAACCAATCCATGTGGTGTCCATTATTAACAGGCTAAAGAAAAATCACATAATCGTATCAATCAGTGCTGGAAAAGCACTTAACAAAACTGAACAAAATAAAATCTCTCAGAAGAAAAGCAAAATAGGGGAACTTCCTCAACTTGGTAAGGAGGATCTAGAAAAAACCTGCAACTGACATCATGAACAGTAAGTGACTGAAGGATGTCCCCGAAGGCGGTGACAAGGCCAGGATGTCTGCTCTTGCTACTTTTACCCAAGATGGCAGAGGCCAGGAAAGGAAATGCTTGGGTAGAATTCTAAAAATGCATGTACACAACATATGTGTCAAAAACTGCAAAACACTGAGGAAAGCAGTCAGAGCTGTAGACACGCCACACCTGTGGATTGGAAGAGTCAACACGGTAGAGACGCCAGTTCTCCCCACATGGAGAGACAAGTGTAATGCAATTCCTATCGAGATCTCAGTAAGATTGTTTTGTAGCTCTAGACAAGAGCATTCTAAAATGTATATGGACAGCCAAAGGAACCAGAATAGCTAAAACAATTTTGAAAAGGAGTAACAGGGTGGGCGGAAACAGTCTACCCAGTTTTGAGACTCATTCCATAGCTATAGTAATCAAGACTGTGGGACAGACAGATCAACGGAGCAGAAAACAAGCCCCATAAATATGCCCAGCTGATTTTTGATAAAGGTGCAAAAAGCTGTTCCATGGGGGAAAATAGCTTTCTGAATAAATAGTGCTGCAGCAAATGGACATCCATCAGCCAAGCTGAACTGACACTTCATACAAAAATCAACTCAAAATGGATCACAGTTAAAATAAATGTAAAACTATAAAACTGTTAGGAGACCGGGCATGGCAGTTCACACTTGAGCCCAGGACTCTGGGACCAGCCTGGGCAACGTGGTGAGACTTTGTCTCTACTTAAAAACTTTTAGGAAAAAAAAATAAGACAAAATCTTTGAGATCTAGGGTTAGACAAACAGTTCTTAGACTTGACACTAGAAGAATGATCCATAAAAGGAAAATCTAATAAATTGAACTTTATTAAAATTAAAAAGGTTGGCTCTGAAAAAGGCCTGTTAAGAGGATGAAAAAAATACTTAGCTACTATAGAGCTGGAGAAAACATTTGCAAACCATATATATCCAACAGAGAACTAGTATCTATAACAAGCAAAGAACACTCAACATTCAGAAGTTAAAAAAATATCCAATTAGAAAACGGGCAAAAGACACAAGCAGATATTTTACCAAAGAAAATACACAGAGCGGGCCGGATGTGGTGGCTCACGCCTGTAATCCTAGCACTGTGGGAGGCCAAGGTGGGTGGATCACAAAGTCAGGAGTTCGAGACTACCCTAGCCAACATGGTGAAACCCCAACTCTACTAAAAATACAAAAATTAGCTGGGCATGGTGGCACCTGCAATCCCAGCTACTCGGGAGGCTGAGGCAGAAGAATTGCTTGAACCTGGGAGGTGGAGGTTGCAATAAGCTGAGATTGCACTACTGCACTCCAGCCTGGGCGACAGAGCAAGACTCCATCTCAAAAAAAAAAAAAAAAAAAAAATTACAGAGGGCATAATAATGTTCAACATCATTAGTCATCAGGGAAATAAAATTAAAGTCACAAAGAAATGTTACTATTACTACGTATCATAAGAATGGCTAAAACACCATAGTGCTTCCTCATGGATGAACCTTACAGGCATTCTGATCAATGAAATAAGCAAAGGACCCAAAAAGAAAAACACTGTACAATTCCATTTAACAAGAGAGACCTGGAGTGGTTGAATTCACAGAGACAGACAGCAGAATGGTGGGTGCCAGGGGCGAGGGCAGGGGGACTAGGGAATGAGTGTTGAAGGGGTCAGGGTTTGAGTTTGAGAAGATGAGAAAGCTCTGGAGATGGCTGGCATTGACATTTGCACAACAGTGTTAATGCACTGAACTGTACATTGTAAAAGAGCTAAGATGGTACATTTTATATTATGTATATTTTATAGTTTTTTAAAAGAACAAATAAAGTCTTTTAAGAAGAAATAAAAGAAAGAAATGAATGGAATTGTACCCTCCATAAACATGGGATGGGGCCCAGTAGGCAGACTGAGGACTCACTTCATACCCTGAAGGAGTTCATTTCCAGACCAGGCTGGGTCAGAGACTAGAGGGTCCTTCTTGCAGAGCGCCATTAAGACGACCCAGTGCATTCTGAAAGAGCTGGTGGTCTCATGACTCAATGCAGATATTCACAGTGGCAGAAGTAAAGCAAGAACCGCAGTGTAAGTACCTGGGACTGCACAGGGGAGTATGGGCTTCCAGGTTCTCCGCTCAACAGTGTCTCACTGTTCATTTTCGTTTTCAGACAAGCAATGTATCGACTGCAGAAATCTTTGCAGAGTTCATTAACCTTTTCCAGCTCAAGAAGATGAATGCGCAAAACCTGGATTGCTTTTACCATCTAGAGCAAAGAAAATGAAGCCTTTCAGAGAAAAAGGTAGCATCATGGTAAGTTATCATGATCACACATACCAGTTCTGTCATTAGATGGAACCATCTTCACTGCCAGTAACCACACATCACATCAGATGTGGAATCACATCGGAATCCTATGAACGGATGAGCTGCTCCAGTGCACTGACCTGGGCTTTGCTATTTGGCCGCATCTGGTGTGCGGGGAAGACAAAGGTGCGTGGTGTTGACCTCAGTGCGTCCCAGTGCTAGATGTGTGGGCTGTGAGCCAAAGCCTAGCCCTGACATTTACTCGCTCAGGACAAGTGACTCACCCTCATCTATTCCTGTTTCTATATCCACAAATAGGGATACATCCATACTCCCCGCTAGGTGGTTCTACATTTTCATAAAGTGCAATTTTGGTGTCAAGTCTAAGAACTCTTCACCTAGTCCTAGGTCCTAAAGATTTTCTCTTGTGATTTTTCTAAAAGTTGTATAGTTTTTTGTTTTGTTTTGTTTTCGTTTTTATGAGAGAGTTTTGCTCTTATTGCCCAGGCTGGAGGCTGGAGTGCACTGGTGTGATCTCAGCTCACTGCAACCTTCACCTCCTGGGTTCAAGCGATTCTAATGCCTCAGCCTCCCAAGTAGCTGGGCTCATAGGCATGCACCACCACACCCAGCTAATTTTTGTATTTTTAGTAGAGATTAGGTTTCACCACGTTGGTCAGGCTGGTCATGAACTCCTGACCTCACGTGATTCACTGGCCTCAGCCTCCCAAAGTGCTGGGATTACAGGCATGAGCCACCGTGCTTGGCCAAAGTCGTATAGTTTTGTGTTAAGTTACTACATTCTGGTGTAATTTGTCCCACAGCAATAGATAATACCAGTAATGCAACCATTATCATAATCACCAGCTGCCTATGAATCAGCAACCCTGAGGTCGAGCTCCTTCACCTGTAAACTTGGTGGTAGTAATTCACAGGTATCTATGCAGTGAATAAATGAATCAATCAATAACAAAAATGATGGTGCGTCTAGCTCTAGTAGGCCCTGTGCTAAACACTCACCAGTCAAGAGAACCTTGGTCCCTGACAGCCTGGTGGGGTATAGAGGACACCTGTGCTCTACTCACGGGGGCCAAGCCAGGTGTGGGCCAATGGGAAGATGGATGCAGACCACAGACTCAGGGGCGGAGAGAGTTTCTGATCCTTGCCCCCAAAGAGCATGCACTGTCAGTCTCATTTCAGAAAGGAGAAGACAGATCCAAGTCAGGTAATTCCCCACAAAATCTATTTGGTGGTAAGCATTGAATATATACTGAGAAATTTTTTAAAAACTAAGATCTCAGCAATTTATTCAGGAAAAATGAGTTTTCAAAAAACCCTTTCTGCTGAAGGCTCTGACCAGGGTTTCGATGTGGGACCAAGGTGGCTCAAAGGGAATCCAGTGAAGGTTCCCTGATGCCGGGTCTTTGTGTATCCAGATCTGGGATTAAAACATATGGTTATGCTCCAGCAGGAGAGCAGACCCAGAGAGTGCAGCCTGCCCAGACCATGCTGACAGCACTGTACAGGTGCCTCAGGTGCAGCTCGCTCAGGGCAGTCCAGTGACGATGGAACCAAGGAGTTCTCGCTTGCCTTTGGAGGGCACAGGAAACTCTGGATTTTGGAGCCCTGGCCTGGGAGGAGGGCACCACCAATCAGTGTCAGCCTCGAGACAGAGCTGTCTTGGAGAATAAAGCTCAAGCCTGTGTCCATGTCCATGATAAACCAAGGACAGACGTGGGGCACACCCAGCCCCACCCCACGGACCTTTACAAACACTGTGCAGAGAACGCAATCCCCGTGTCCATTTAGCAAAGAGGCTCAAATGATTTATTTGTTTTTTTTTTCAGACGGCGTTTCACTCTTGTTGTCCAGGCCGGAGGGCAATGGCGTGATCTTGGCTCACCACAACCTCCACCTCCCAGGTTCAAGTGATTCTCCTTCTTCAGCCTCCCGAGTAGCTGGGATTACAGGCATGTGCCACCATGCCAGCTACTTCTGTATTTTTAGTAGAGATTTTAGGGTTTCTTCATGTTGGTCAGGCTGGTCTCGAATTCCCGACCTCAGGTGATCTACCTGCCTCAGCCTCCCAAAAGTGCTAAGATTACAGGCATGAGCCACCACGCCTGGCTCATTTTATTTGGTTTTTAAAGGAAAGTGTAGGTTGGCCTTCGGAGATTGAGGATAGAGGACTGCTTGAGGCTAGGAGTTTGAGACCACCCTGGGCAACACAGCAAGACCTGTGTCTAACAAAAATAAAATAAATTTTAAAATAAAAACTAAACAAATAAAGGATACCTAGAGAAGGCTGGAAAGACTTGGGGATATCCACATTACACATACCGTAAAAGTAAGTTATTTTATAATTGCATGAGTCTTTCCTTTAGCAGAACTACAAGCAGTCTAAAGTTCTACTTAGAAGTTTAAATTTCATGAACAGATTTCATGTTTTGAAAAATAAAAATAAAATGTATTTTACTTACTAAATTGTCAGTTTCTGGATCTTCACAAAAGAAGGGCTTCCCTTCCTTCTCTTGCTTCCTTACGAAATTTTCAATGTCTACATCAAAACTGGCAGAAGTCGTGCCCTCAGAGCCCTGTGTAGATTGCTCACATTTTTCAAACAACAAAGCTAACAATGGAAATAGTGGATGCCTGAGGAGCAAAGAAAAAAAAGAAAAAATTTATGTTCTACATCCCCATGAGAATGTCTTCGCATGCACGCCTGCACTACCTCATGTAACACCTCCGTTGGGTTAAAATTCACATACCATACAGTTCATCCATTTAAAGTACACAACTCAGCGGTTTTTAGAGTTGTGAGGCCATTGCCACAGTCGACTTTAGAACACTTGCATCATCCCCCCAAAGAAACCCTGTATCCAACAGCAGTCATTCTCCACTTTTTCCCAAGCCCTAGCCTCCTAGAACCCACTTGCTATCTCTATATGTTTGCCTCTTCTAGACACTTCATATAAATGGGAATCATCTAACATGTGACCGTGGGACCGTGGTGTCTGGCTTGTTTCCCACAGCATGTGTCTAAGGCTTACCAATGTTGTAACAGGTATCAGTACTTTATCCCTTTTTTTTTGAGACAGACTATCGCTCTGTTGCACAGGCTAGAGTGTAGTGGCACAATCTCGGCTCACTGCAACCTCTGCCTCCTGGGTTTAAGTGATTCTCCTACTCAGCTTCCCCAAGTAGCTGAGTACAGGCACCCATCATGCCCAACTAATTTTTGTATTTTTAGTAGAGACAAGGTTTTGCCATTTTGGCCAGGCTGGTCTCAAACTCCTGACCTAAGGTGATCCGCCTGCTTCGGCCTCCCAAAGTGCTGGGGCTACAGGCGTGAGCCACTGCGCCCGGCCACTCCATTACTTTTTACTGCTGAATATTACTACATCGCATGGAGATGCTATATGTGTCTGTTCATTCATCAGTTGACAGGCATGGGCGTTGTTTCCACCTTTTGGCCATGATAGACAGTACTGCTATGAAGATTCACGTACACGTTTGGTGGACTTTGTTTTCATTTGTCTTGGGTACATATATGCATAGGAGTAGAATTGCTGAGTCATACATAACTCTTTTTTTAAGGAAAATTTGTATTGTTTTAATTATTTTTATGTACAGAAAACTCAACAGTGTACATTTAACCCAGTTTAGTGGCAAGTTCTTTAGCCTTTGCCTTTTCGAGCTTGGCAATGCAAGCCGCAGACTTGGGACCCAGGACACTGCCTCCCCAGTGACGGCGGATCTCATCGTATCTGTCATTGTAATTGGTCCTGTTCACTTCCACCAGCTTAGCCAAAGCGCCTTTGTCTTCCAAGTTAACCTGTGTGAAGGTGAAAGTGGTGCAGGTCTTCCTGTGGGCTAGATGTCCCAGCCTTGTCTTCCCCTTGATAATACAGTAAGGGACTCCCATTTTATGACATAGGGCAGGCAGGAAGACAACCAGCTGGAAGAAAGCATTAGCTGAAGAGTGCATTTTGACCAAAACCAGTAAATTTCAAAGCTAGCTTGGTAGCAACATATATAAAACTCTATGCTGAACTTAAAAAAAAAAAATTTTTTTTTAGATAGGGTCTCACTCTGTCACCCAGACTGGAGTGCAGTGGCACGATCTCAGCTCATTGTAACCTCCACCTACCAGGTTCCAGTGACTCTCCCACCTCAGCTCCCACCTCAGCCTCCAGAGTAGCTGGGACTACAGGCATACGCCACCACACCTGGCTAATATTTGTACTTTTTTGGTAGAGATGGTGTTTCACCATGTTGGCCAGTCTGGTCTTGAACTCCTGACCTCAGGTGATCCATCCACATCAGCCTCCCAAAGTGCTGGGGTTACAGGCATGAGCCACCATGCCTGGCCTGACTGACTGTTAAATACTAAAGCAGTCTTGCATTCCCAGGAAAATCTTGACTCGGTTGATAGGTATTATTCTGTTTACATACTGCTAGAATTGATGTTTTCGTATTTTATTGATGAGTTTTACATCTAAGCTCATGAAGGCTATTTGGCCTGTATTTTCCTGATGTGGTATTGTCTTTGGTCTTGGCATCAGAGTGATGTCGATTATAAAGTGAGGTGGGAAGCCTTCCCTCCTCCTCTCCTTCCTGAGAGAGACTGTGCAGACTTGCTGCTTTCTTCTTTATATGTTGGTAGAATTCTCAGTAAAATCATCTGGGCCTGAATATTTCTTTTTGCAAGGTCATTCAAAATTCATATTTATAGATTCATATTCTAAAACTTTATTTTTAGGTATTAGAAATAACATCTTTTCTTTTTCTTTGAGACAGAGTTTCGCTCTTGTTGCCCGGGCTAGAGTGCAGTGGCTAGATCTCGGCTCACTGCAACCTCCGCCTCCCCAGTTCAAGTTATTCTCCTGCCTCAGCCTCCCTAGTAGCTGGGATTACAGACATGTGCTACCACACCTGGCTCATGTTTTGTATTTTTAGTAGAGACAGGGTGTCACCATGTTGGCCAAGTTGGTCTCAAACTCTTAACCTCAAGTGGTCTGCCTGCCTCAGCCTCCCAAAGTGCTGGAATTGCAGGCGTGGGCCACCATACCCGGTCAGAAAGAACACTGTAATCTGAGAACATTTTCAGCGAGCAGTCATCACATCATAAGGCACCTCACAACTCCGCCTTGTTACGAATTCTAGTGTTTCTTTTTCTTTTCTTTTCTTTTTTTGAGACAGTGTTCGCCCTTGTTGCCCAGGCTGGAGTGCAGTGGTGCAATCTCGGCTCACTGCAACCTCCGCCTCCCAGGTTCAGGCAGTTCTCCTGCCTCAGCCTCCCGAGCAGCTGGGATTACAGGCATGTGCCACCACACCCAGCTAATTTTTATATTTTTAGTGGAGACGGGGTTTCTCCATGTTTCTCTTTTGTCTGGGCCACCAACATGCCATCCAGACTGAGGAAGACCTAGAAACTTCAGGGCCACGTGAGCCACAGCCACAGCCACATCAGCAAGCCCCAGAAGCACCCCGGAGGCTGCAGTAATGCTGGTGGTATAAGCATCACACCACAGGATCAACATTGACAAATACCACCCAGGTTACTTTGGGAAAGTTGGAATGAGGCATTATCACTTAAAGAAGAACCACAACTTCTGCTCAACTGTCAACCTTGACAAACTGTGGACTTTGGTCAGTGAGCAGACACAGGTAAATGCGCTAAAAACAAGACGGGGGCTGCCCCCATCACTGATGTGGTACGATCGGGCTACTACAAAGTTCAGGGAAAGGGAAAGCTCCCGAAGCAGCCTGTCATCGTGAAGGCGAAATTCCTCAGCAGGAGAAGATTAAGGGTGTCAGGCGAGGGGGGTTGGGGGGGTGGCTGTGTCCTGGTGGCTTGAAGCCACATGGAGGGAGGTTCATTAAATGCTAACTACTTTTAAAAAAAGTTTTGCTCTTGTTGCCCAGGCTAGTGTACAAAGGTGCAATCTTAGCTCACTGCAACCTCCACCTCCTGGGTTCAAGCAATTCTCTTGCCTCAGCCTCCCCAGTAGCTGGAATTACACGCATGTGCCACCAGGCCAAGCTAATTTTTGTATTTTTAGTAGAGACAGAGTTTCTCCATGTTGGTCAGGCTGGTCTTGAACTCCTGACCTCAGGTGATCCACCTGCCTGAGCCTCCCAAAGTGCTGGGATTACAGGCGTGAGCCACTGCACCCAGCTCTATAATGTTCCTTTTAACAAACTCGTCGACGCTCCTTACTCCTCTGAGCGCCCCCACAGCCGGCACCCCCGGCGCTACCTATAAATGGCCTGCTTGTCCACATCCATCGGGGTCTGAGACTCCACAGGGGGAGGGCTCACTCCTTCTGCATCAGGTTCAGAGCAGTTTGGATCTTGTTCTGTCTTTAACTCTGTTACTACTTGCATCTGTAAAAGGAGGAAGATAATTCTTATTACCAAACACAAACTACTACTAGGTATTCCATGCTCCACAAGAATGCAATCGGAGTGGGGACTGCCAGACAGCAGTGTGACTGCAGTCCATGGAAAGAATACTACCAACAAAACAGCTTCCAATTTAATGTGCTTTAAGACAGATAAAGGTCAAATTTCCAAACTGCTTAAGAACTGAGATAACCAATGTCTGTGAAATGCTCACTATTTAATAACACTAATTATGCCCTACTGAAGGGAACCGCCAATGCACTCTTACTCTTCCATCTATTGCTATATATCCTCACAGCCAGAGAAGCATAAACAAATAGTCTAAGGTCTTCTCACCACGTCACAAAAACAAGTCCATACGCTACGCTAAGTATTTGTGACAGGGGTGAACTTCTCCCATATCCACCCTCAGACATCAGCCAGCATAGCCATAGAAATGTCACTGCATTCAGAAAGGAAAGACCAGCTATGTTTACTTAAAGCCTTAAAAGATACTATCATTTAAACTGCTTTAAACAAGCGATGCCTTTGTCATTTAGGTAAAAAGTATTTAAGTCATTAAAAAAATCAGTTTACAAAAATAAAATTTTGTGGCAATAAACTCTAGTTATCTATGAGCAATAGATTAGACTGTCCTGACCTCAGCTTCCTCAGGACCAGGACTGGGCCTTCTCTCCCACGGTGGATTTGGCCATGCTTCTGTCCCTTGAGGAAGCAGCCTGGGGCAGTAGGGGTGGGGCCATCCCACCCACCAGACAGACTGGGGGCCTGCCATGAATGCCCACCCCCACAGGATGCCTCTTACACCCTCCAGCCCTGTGCTCTCTTCCCTCCAACTTCTTGTTTTTGGAGTAAGATAACTTCTATTGTGCTGCCTTTAAATGATATAACATACTAGGAAAACTGTTTTTCTTTCTCTTAAAAAAAAATACAAGCAAGGAAGCCTAAGTGGACACAGTATTTCTGTAAGGTGATCTGCCAGCATGTATAAAAAGCCTTAAAAAGGCTGGGAGCAGTGGCTCACACCTGTAATCCCAGCACTTTGGGAGGCTGAGACGGGCGGATCATGAGGTCAAGAGATCAAGACCATCCCGGCCAACATGGTGCAACCCCATCTCTACTAAAAATACAAAAATTAGCTGAGCGTGGTGGTGTGCACCTATAGTCTGAGCTACTTGGGAGGCTGAGGCAGGAGAATCGCTTAAACCTGGGAGGCGGACATTGCAGTGAGCCAAGATCATGCCACTGCATTTCAGCCTGGCGACAGAGTGAGACTCCAGCTCAAAAAAAAAAAAAAA